>APFE031759912.1:144636-165929 GCA_000404065.3 Pinus taeda | reverse complement strand
GGGTATGCACCCTCCCATTTACATACAGAGCGTATAAGTACGCAGGAATCCTGAAAAAAAGGTGCAGGCCCGCAGGAAAAAGTAAGAGAAAGTGCGGAACCAGAGTTACATTGCTTTTTTGATGTCTTTCTCTCATTTCTAAAGCTTGTTTTGAAGAGCTGAGGTTTGAGACTTGCTTAGGAAGCTGGCATAGGTAGTGATAAACCCATACCGACTGCAAATAATCAAGGTGATGATATTTTTGTGTAACAGGATGCATTAAAGCAAGTGAGTCGACCTCTCTGTGATGAGGCATGAGGTAAGTGTCTTTTTCCAAATCCAGCTACTCCATGTCTGCATCCAACTGTTCAAGAGCTTGTTCTATCTCATGAGAAAAGTCTTTTCCCTGCAAGGGTTCACCCTGTTCACTTGATGCCATTTGTTCAGAAGAATTCACTACTTGTATGGGTGTTGCTTCGTCCATCTGCACGAGCTGCGCCCCCTGCTGAATCTACTGCTATTTCACTTCCTTCTCATCTTGGCACAACTCTCTTTCTTTCTGGATTTTCTCCCTTAGCTCATGCAACTCCTTCTCTACTTCTTTCATTCTCTTCTGATCCCTCTGCCTTCACACGATTCACTTGTCATGTTTCTACCTCTTTTGTTGAATAGCCATAGTTTCTTGTTCTACAAGTGGATCTGCTTGAAACTTGCAACTTTGTTCCTCCTCCATGCGGTCGACAATCTTTCTCTTCCCTTTGTCACACACAAGCATGCTTGGCTCTGTTGCCTCTGCTGTTGCTAATACTGTTACTACTGTTGGTGTTCTACGTGGTGCTGCTCCATGTTTTCATGTTAACCATTCTATGGCGAAACTGACATGTTCATTGGGTTTGGAGTAATGGTAACAATACCCCCATGAGTCTTCCTCGGCCCAATGAAATGCCCCATGGATCCAATTGAACTGAACTCTCATATAGTGATCCTTGACAATGCAATGTGGTTCATACGTGTTGAAGCTTCTGAGGTCGAATGGGTACTTCTTCATTTGTTCAACTTCGACATTCGCTTACTTGATGTTCCAGATCTCGTATAACCCCATATGCAACAGAAGAGTGGGCCAAGGTGCCTTCTTCTTCCACTGCAACCTATCTGTTAATCCTGTTGAGATATGATACACTACGTCCTGCAAGAAAAGCACGTCCAAAGAAAACTTTGGAAAAACATGCGGAGGCTTCTCCGCACTGAATACTCAGATGAACGTGTCGGCCGGTAAGGCATACCAATATGCAATGCCTAATAATGCCTTCATTGCTTCTTCTGACATGCAAGGTGGATCGTGTTCGAATATCAACCTATACACTGGGGTGACAAGATGGTTGGACAACCGTTTGATCACTCCTTTGAAGCTGCACTCAGAGAATAGCTTGAAATATGTGCTCAAAATAGTCTCCATCGGTGACCATGCCCACTCTAAGCCTGGGAACTCATGTCGGGCATAGACTACATCTAGAATGTAGGTGGGCATGTAAATCTATGCATGCACAACTACTTGTTGATTTACCGATTCTTCCTTTCCCCTTCGGGTGACTATTGAGCCTTTGTGACTTTCTCCTTCAATTGATGAGCCAGTATGTCGGACCAGTTGCACGGTCTTCCTTCTCAAGCTAGTTGGTCCAGCGCGACCACCCAACTTTGAGGGAAGGTCTCAGTTCTCCCTTAGCTACTCAGTCGACATGCGATTATGACCAAGTATTAGTATGCCTTCCTCAATATCTTTGTCTTATAGATCTGATTAGGGGTCATCTTGAAACGAGTTGGCTCCTTTACCTAATCCTTCATAATATCTCTAGAGTGGCCTTTACTTTTGGGCAAGCTGAACAGAGGGGTCATGACAGTCATGGGCTCTTCCATCTGATACATCTCATCATAATCTCGTGGCCAGAAGGTTGCAATCTTCTTCCCACTGACACTTCTCAATTTCATCATTTCGCGGTCAGTGTGGGAGACGATCCAGTGAATCATGTCCGCACATGGGAATGCGAGGTATCTGCATGCAATCCAGTACCAACCAGACTTATGAATGTTCACGTACACCTGACGGTCTTCAAGTACTTCCCCAAAAGTACCTGAGAATGTTTCATTCACCTCTTGCCACTTCAGTTTGATGTCCTTGTCTAGATATAGCTTCGTATCTTCGTAGATCAGCATACTAGAGGACACCTGTTCAACTGTTGTTCCAGTTACGACACCATTAGTGTCCTGGAATCCTGTTATCTTGGAATCCATTGAAACAGACAAACACCTGAGAGATATGGAAACAAGAAGCATGCATGGCAAGAAATATGTCAATGAAAACAAAGCATATCCGAGGAAGGACACAGCACATACATTGGAACTGATGAGCAAGATTGCACAAATTTCACTAGGAGGTTGATTGAATGGATGATAGAACTACACAAAAGGCAATCTGGGTTTTCTGGGAGGCTAGACTGGCTGATGGATTTGAGAAATGCACAATCTAGTTGGGTAGTTGGGCGGTTGGAATTGCGCAATGCGCGATTCCAGCCAGGAAAGATTGCTAGCCCACGGATAGATTTGTGCAAATTTTTGGGCCAAGTAGCAACTGACCTCCATAAATGTGCAATTAAGTCCAGGAGGTCAGTGTTGGGCTAGAATACATAAATATGGAGAGGAAAGTGAGCCTTCCTTATCCAAATTGAGCAATGCAGCCTTGGTGAAGGCAAAGATCGGGCTAAGGTTAGCCCGACTCACCGACGGGAAATAGAAAGCAAGTAAATCAATGAAATGCATGATGACACTAAGTGATAGCATAAGTGATAAACAATGCATGAAAAACATGAATGGAATATTTAGAAAGCAGATCAACATGCATGTGGGTGAGATCGTTCACCGGTTGGGCGAACGACCGTGCAAAACATTTTCATGCATGCGACAGCAGTGAGATAGCAATGAAAATTGAAATAGAACCAGGGAAAGATATAATATATGAAAACGATAGCAGACATTCAAAGAAATCAAGAAACCAACACTCACAAAAGCGAATACACAAAAAGTGACAGAAATGCTGAAAAAGACAAGTTGAGGCCACTTACCCGTGAATAGTTGAGCCGGATGTGTCGAAGAGTCCTAGATGTGTTGTGGGATGTTTGAGCTCCAAGATCAATGTGAATGAATGAGATCTGATGCGTCGAATAAATAAGTTTGGTCTCAAGACACGCATGCCACAAATATAGGAAAAACGACTCTTGGAGGGAAAATTCTAAAACAACTTTTCCTGTAACCCATGGCTGCTAAAATAGCTCCCTGAATCATGGGATGACTTTTTCATGTTTTCTCTTTCTATTCTAGGAAGATCAAGTCATGCATGCATGCAAGTCAAGTTTCCTCGGCCCCAAGTGGAACTAGTCAACTGGACTATCCATGCATGTCACTGCTCAACTGCTCGGGAAAAATGTGCATTCCTAACTATAAGTTGGGCTGGTTGCCCAATGGGATTGTGCAATTTTTGGCAGAGCAATTGACTACTGCCCATATTTACGCAAATCCCAAGCTGAACAGCCTGTTGATGGGAAAAATTGTGCCAATCCTGTTGGGAGGGTTGGCTAGCAGGATTGCGCAATCTTGGAGACCAGCAGGCTATCAGAGAGGATTGCGCAATTCTTGGAGGGAAAGGTTGGTTTCCCTCCAGGAATGTGCAATTTTCAAGGGGAAGCTACTCAACCTACAGCTAGACCAAGTTCGGGTATGAAGCTTGTGAGGGGAATGCATCAACTACGATCGAAAGGCTGCCTTTGTGCAAGGAAAACACTGAAGCTTGAGTACTTGACAAAGCAAGACAAGGTGTTGCGTAAGGTTGGTAGCGAGGCTCCAAAACAGGCTAAGGAAAAATTTTGGAGGGTGGTTGTAGCCATTACAACACTTGGCGACACACTGGTAGAACTCCAGCCCTCTGCACAGACCTTATTCGTGAAAAGTAAGTCTAACACCTCTGGAAGTATTGTTAAGTTCTTAGCTCATCTTGGTTTCACACTAACTTGATTGTAATATGTAGCATCTACCAAGCCCTTTGTTGATTGACACAAATTCCAAGCCAAGGCAACACAATTGTTTTGATTGGAGTTGAGGGGTATATATGTGCACAAGCAGTATAGACCCATGTGGGTGAGGGCTTGGTCTGCGAGTAACCCAGTTGTGTGGACCAACATACAAGAAAGATATGACAGTGAAGACAACCACACTTCGTGTTTCAAAGTGCCCACAGGACATAACTGAGTGCATGTGCATGACAGACAATCTGTGGACTTATCATGGTGTTGTGTGACACTACATGCAACTTTGAAGCAAAAGAACACTCTTGAATAAGACATGCAAGCAAACGAAAGAAACAAAGATAACTTGTGTTGTGAACGAATGCTTGCAATGTAAGACTCCTCGAATGCATGAGCAATGGGATCATGAAGTTCGAGTGGAGGAAGTGTGATCTGCGCGTGAGATGGATCTTCAATGCATACAGACAAGTGATGAGGAGCCTTGGGTGATTGGACAGTTTCATGATCGGAAGTGAGACTAACCCCAAGAGAGTGAGGGTCTGACATAACAATCAGCTCAGGCTGAAGTGCCTTGATAGTCTTGGGTGTCTCAACTTCATCATCAGGTAGATCATCTTAAATCGGTGGCTTCGAAATATCAATTGTGATAGATTTATAATCGTGATAAAAAATGGAAGCAAATGAATCATGACCACCGCAATCAAAAAAATCAATGGATTCTTCAGCATCCTCATGATCAGATGAATCAAAGAGAGGGGTAGATGAAAATCAAATGAACTCATCCTCTGTATTTCCATAAAATACAGATGAAGGATCAAGTGGATCTTCGATGAATAACTTATCCTCTCCATTTTCGAATAATGGACTAGGATCCGATGAGACTTGCAAGTGATCAACAATGGGTGCATCCATGGATGAAGACACACATGCAAAATCATGGATGGCAGTTCACCAAAGAAGCTAGGAAAGAACAGAGGGGGCTCAGATGAAAGGGAGTCATCCCTTGCCAAGTGTTGATGTTCAAGCTCCCACTCATAATCTTCATCAATGACAGCGCATGTTGGTTGTGCAACACCAACTCCGTTAGTGGGTTGTTCCTTGTTCACAATAAGTGAAGAGTTCGGAATGGACGAACACGAGACAGCATCATCCAGAGGAACACCTGAGTGCAAAGATGGAGGTCGAAGAAAAGAATGCATATGGGAACTTGAAGGACTCACAACCAACTCTACGCGAAAATTGAGTAAAGTGATATTGGGAGGGTGTGAAGAATGAACATATGTGTGAACATGATCCTCAACATCACTGGGCGATGGTGGAACTGTTGAATGAAAGGGAGGCGAACAATCCCTTAAGACAATTCTTGCTCCCACATGGGATTGCGCAGTTCCATCAACAAAGAGGGTTGAGCGAGGCTTGACATCAAGCTTCCTCTTGGGATTGGAAGATTTTTTAAGATAGTACTTGAACAAGTCCTAGAGATAAGCAAACTTCATCTAACTCCTTAGAGCTTGAAATTGTAAGTCACGGAAGTGCTGCCAAAAATCAATAACGGATTCATGCAGAGCCCTCTGTTGCTATAACAGTTTCCAATCAAGATGGTCCGGATCAAAATGATAGAACGTGTCTTCAATAAGATCACATAAGTGCACAGTGTCAGCCGGTAGGCTGAGCACCCAACAAAATGGAGATTCGTGAAGTGTGTATGTGAGCAGCAACTCGGCTTGTTTGTCAGTAAACTCATCTTCCTCATAAATCATGGAAAGAAAGTTATTAAGTGCTCAGGCCAGGCGACTTTGCCTTCACCATCATATGTGTGAGTGGAAAAGAGATTGAAAAGCTTCCCCAAGATGAAGATATCTTCACGATTCCAAGAACACCTCAGGGGAAGAAGAATGCAACACTCCATGAAAGATATGCAAAGGTTCAAAACTGGATGAGGGGGCACTGCTTATCACCAAGCCCTCCTTCTAGCGCCAGAAATATTAATGATGATGGACCCGCCAACATGTTAATGGGATCTCCTCAATGAGAAGTCCTGATTAGACCTCAGACCATTTGGTGTATGAGTCCCAATAGTGGGTCATAATGTAATGCCTTGACCGTGATGTCTCATACAGGCAAGTAAGATAACTCTGTCAGTAGCAAGGGTGTGACTAATGCAGAGAGTCAAGGAATGTGTATAAGAGGTTCCAACACTTTGAAGGGAGAGGAAGGTGAAGGTGAGTTATAGGTTGAAAGGGAACAATCCCAACTCAGCTAGGAACACACCACACAAGGACATGCATAGCTTCCAGCGGAGCAGTCCACTCGGATGCGGTAGTCACAACAACAAGGTAAGATAACACGAACAACACTCATGGATCAGTCTGAGACGAGTGCGACTATTGATATATCAAGGTTCATCAGAAAGGTTTCTCTGATGTCTGGCAGAATAGTCGACATAGACGGTGACAACATTAACAACATATGAAACACATTAACAACAAGATTCATATAATTGCATACAAATCAGTTCATATACAAGTAAGTTAAACAACATACATCATTAAGGCAACTGGAACAGTCCAGCTACAATAACAACATATGCATGAAAATGTGTTGGCTCTTATTATTAAAGAATTGTAAGTCACAATCATACAATATACCATGTAAACCTGCTAGCCTCAACAGTGTAACGCTACAGCCACATCTGCCCGCTCCTCCAAAGAGATGTACTAGCTCCTTGTTGTGGAGAAGCATATATCATTAAGGCAACTGGAACAGTCCAACTACAATAACAACATATGCATGAAAATGCGTTGGCTCTTATTATTAAAGAATTATAAGTCACAATCATACAATACACCATGTAAACTTGCTAGCCCCAACAGTTTAACGATACAACCACATCCGCCTGCTCCTCCAAAGAGATGTACTAGCTCCGTGTAGTGGAGAAGCCAAGGTGCGTTACAAGACTAGCCAAGACTTCTTCAAGTTTTATCCGAATTTAAACAGGAATGCAACAAATTACAGAAATAACCATAAACACAAAGATGTAGTGGAAATAATACTTCATTTCATTAATGTAAAACACTAAAATATGCTTACAAACAGAAATCGAAATAAACCATCTAGGGCAATGGCAGCTTATCTCTGATAAGAGATGTGGTGGATACATGCCTCTAAACTGTGTTACAATGAGGCTCGAAGGCCTATTTATTGTTGAGAAATAATGGAAAACCCTAAACATCCAAAAAATTAACCCTAGAAGACGAAACGCCAAACTGTGGGCCCCATTTCAGGTAAATTGGTACATCAACTTCCCAAGGTCGTAACTTTGGCACCCAATCTCCATTTGACGCATACAATAGCTTGTTAGAAATATATATCCAAGAACTATAACTTTGGAAAGAGAAAGATTAGTCCATGGACCCATGTTGCTCCCAGTTTTCCCAAAAAATGTCATTTAGGGCCTCAAAATGGCTCCGGAAGTTGATGACCTGAAAAACTGCAAAAAAAGTAAATTGTGCTACAATTATGGAAACTGAAAAACTGAAAGAGATAGTTGTGGCGGTCCAAGTGGGATAGGTGGGTGGCCACCAACATCCACCTGGATCATTCCTCCCCCCTTAGGAAGCAATGGTCCCCATTGCATTGAGTTCCTCCATCTGCTGAACTTGGTCCCTAGTGAGTTGTTCTACAATCTCGGATGTGTCCAGTAATGGTGAGAAGCATGGTCGAGCGCGGTACACATTGAACACTTGGTGCAGGCGAAGGAATGGAGGAACGTTATGCTCCAAAGCATTGTTTCCCACAACCTGGGTAATGTTGTAAGGACCATGTCGAAGTGGTTTGAGCTTCTGATGGGCTCTTGTAAGGTGTTCTCTCTGCATATGTAACGAAACTTTGTCGCCCACTTGAAACTTTTGTGCTGCCCCTGTGGGTGAGGAGAAGTTGTTCCTGTGTTCTTTCATGACTGTATCCCTCTATTTTTGCTACTGCGTGGAAGAACCCTTTGCAGGGTTCATGGATGTGGCAATGATCTTCCCCTTACTTTGGGAGCGAACCAGACAAAAAATGAATTTCCTAGTCTGGGAGATGAGCCTGCTGCATTTCTTAGCAGTGCTCAAAGAGGTGGCAGTAGGTGGGGCTACCTTCGGTATCCTGTATAATGAATTATCCAAAGAAATAATAATAGCGCAAAGCCTTGACTCATACACAGCATGTCACCTCCATAAGTATGATTGGCCAAATAGTACATCACAAACATCCAAAGATGCAACATCACACAATACCTTGTCTGTGAAGGGTTTGATGTTGTAAGGAAGGCGGCACTGCTGGGGAACTTGGAGATCTCATCCTTGGTGAAGCCACCCAATACTGTATGGCTACAGGTGTGGTGTAGTCGGTAGGCCCAACTGCTTCACGACCTCTGCTAAAATGAGATTCTTTTGGCTCCCACTGTCAACAATGAATTGCAGCGGCGAACCCTTCACCCACATTTGTGAGTGGAAAAGTTGTTCCCCCTCCTCTGGATCTTCGAGGTAATTTTTCTGGATCTTAGCAGTGGAAACAGTGGCGCTAGGCTTCGCATCAATGATCTTCTTCCCTTTTTCATTTCCGTTCTTAGGTTCTAACTCAGGGTCGGAACATGCATCTGATTCTGAAGTCTTCAACTTGGCCACCAACGACTGCTTGGTCCGAAACTCACTTGTGTTATGAGTGGGACTCTTATGGAACTCACACCACTTTTCTGTGTCCTTCTTCAACTTCGTGGTGTTGTTCTTTTCTTGCAACTTCAACGAGTTGTCTGGGTCACCCCACCTTGGCTTTGTCCTTTGGTCTTTGGATTCGCAAATCCAAAGTCTCGCTTCTTCTGTTTAAACTTCTGCTCAATCTTGACAGCGTATCGGTACACCGTGTCGAGTGAGGAGATGTTCAGGAACTCCATCTCGTCCTAAATGTATCTATGTAGGTAGTCGCAGTATTTGATTACCAAATGCAACTCAGAGTCCTTGATACCCAACTGTGTGCAAAGGGTATGAAAAATGCTTGTGAACTTCAGCACATCTTGGTCCCTTCACTGTTGTAGCATGGTCCACTTTATGTATTTGTCCTCATAGCTTTTGACAGGGTAGTCCTGCTCCTTGATAGAATCTCAGAATGAATTCCAAGTAGGTGCGGGTGAAAATAGTGAGCTTGTACTTTCATCCTTCTTCTCGCAGTAGGTTTCCCACCAGTCCTTGATGTGGGGGGCTGCTTTGAGAAGAGCGAAAATAATCTTTTCTTGACTGGCAAAATCATGAACAAAGAAATAACCCTCTAATAGATTTAACCATTTATCTACGGCATCTGTGTCTATCTGACCCTCGAATATGTGGATTTCAAAATTAACTTATACCTTAATGGTGGGGCATTTCCATAGTAGCTGTTGGAAGCCGATGCATTGCCTCTGGGTAGCTGCTGAAGGATCTGGGCAAAGTTGTCCATCATCGTGTTCCTTTTTCACTCGAGGGATTCTTCGATTAATATTTTGATAAGATCTCTTGCCCCCTCGTCTTTCTTTTCATCCACCATGGGAGGCCATCGGAATTTGCGAGGCTGGTCTTGCAAAGGTTCGACCACTTCAAGCCCTAACTCCTTATATCTCGACCTCGTTGGGGACATGCAATGAAAAACAAAGAAAAAGTAGACCGCTCTGATACCATTGATCCGAATTTAAACAAGAATGCAACAAATTACAGAAATAACCATAAACACAGAGATGCAGCGGAGATAATATTTCATTTCATTAATGTAAAATATTGAAATATGCTTACAAACATAAATGGAAATAAACCAGCTGGGGTAATGGTAGCTTATCTCTGAGAAGAGATGTGGCAGCTACATGCCTTTGTACTGTGTGACAATGAGGCTCGAAGGCCTATTCATTGTTGAGAAATAATGGAAAACCCTAAACATCCAAAAACCTAACCCTAGAAGATGAAACGCCAAAATGTGGGTCCCATTTCGAGTAAATTGGTACATCAACTTCCTGAGGTCGTAACTTTGGCACCCGATCTTCGTTTGACGCGTACAATAGCTTGTTAGAAAGGTATATCCGAGAAATATAACTTTGGGAAGAGAAACAACTGTCCATGGACAGATGTTGCTCCCATTTTTCCCAAAAAATGTCATTTAGGGCCTCAAAATGGCTCCAGAAGTTCAAGGCTCGAAAAATTGCTAAAAATAGTAAATTGTGCTACAATTACAAAAACTGAAAGAGACAGTTGTGGGGGTCCAAGTGGAATAGGTCTGTGGCCACCAACATCCACCTAGATGAAAGATAGTCTTAGTAGAAGCTTGGCTGACCAAAAGCCTTTACAATGAGTTATTAGGGACTATTTATAGCAAAGGGTTGGGTGACCCTTGATATTCCCCTTTGTGACCGTTCAACTACCCTCATGACTCTTCACCTACTCTATGATTGTTACATTCACTCTTGATACTTGACTTACACTTGACATGACTCAACATTACAATGCACATGTACCCATGTGACAATGGCTTGAACAAGCCAAACTAGACACGACTCTGACTTAGACAACTATAGAAGTCCAACTGCTCGACATCCTCATGTTGATCAACAGTAACACATTGGTGCCAAGATTGGTAGTCTCCGATAGTGTTCATGTATTCCGTTGTGACATCCGTCTGGAACCTGAAACTTGCCTCCATGGCATCCGAGTACACTGCTTGGGCTCCTCTTTCCAACTCATCTGAAAGAATGCGCAAACAGTGTCCTCAATGTGGTCGAACCAACAACATACTTGCGTATGATGTCTTCACTAATAAGCAAGTCTATATTGGTGGCGATGTGCATCAACTCGTCAAAGTACGATTCAAGCTCATGTTGGACCTGTTTCTTGGTCTTCGCTTGGGTGAGAGTCCCAAGTGATGGAATCGTGTGTGTGTGCACCACAACCTCCATGCTCTTGAATACTCGTGCATGAGAAGCCTGCATGCCAATGATGAGTTGCAGTAAGTCGTCATAGTTTTGGATCTGACTCTGAATGCGTGCTTGCAGTTGAACCGCATTAGTCCTCATCATCTTGGGTAAATGAAGTGGGGCTCCCTTGTACTTCATCGTCCATACCTACATGTTGTCAATGATAGCACGTATGTTCTTCAAGATGCGAGCTCTTCTCACACGTCGATGCTGCAAATCGTGAAGATGAACGACTACTTGATGCACGATATTGAGCTTGGAGTACAATGCTCACATGACTGTGTCCAAGGACAATACTTTGTCTAGTATTGCCTTCTTCAGTTCAGATCGGGCGACATTTTCAACAAGTCTCCTCCCTACTTGACCACTTGTAGTTCCTTCGCCATTCACTCATTCTCAGCTATGAGGAAGCGAACACTAGAGCTAGTGGCTTAGGCATACACTCTAGTTGCAACAGCCAAAGCAGTTGGGTCCTTGTGTACATCAATCACGATCACTTGTTTTTCAAGTTGCGTAGGGGAGGTTCGGTCCTCTAGAATTGGTACATTGTCAGGTTGCACAACTCTATGTTGAGATTCATCAAAGGATTTGTTGCACATCTATACTTCTGGCTGACCACCAAGGATCTCAATGTCTCCTTGGTCATTCAAGACTTTCTCATCATCTGGATGCATTGAAGCGGGCGAGTAGACCTCTCTGTGGTGAGGCATGAGGTAAGTGTCTTGTTCCAACTCCAGCTACTCCATATTTGCATCCAACTATTCAAGAACATTTTCTATCTCATGAGAAAAGTCTTGCCCCTATGAGGGTTCACCATGTTCACTTGATGCCAGATGTTCAGAAGAATCAACCACTTGTATGGGCGTTGCTTCGTCTGTTTGCACATGATGCGCCCCCAGCTAAATCTGTTGTTGTTGCACTTCCTTCTCAATTTGGCGCAACTCTTGTTCTTTTTGGAGTTTCTCCCTCAACTCAAGCAACTCCTTCTCTCCTTCTTCCATTCTCTTCTGAGCCCTCTGCCTTCATGCAATTCGCTTGTCACGATATTGCCTATTCTATTAAATAGTCGTAGCTGCTTGTTCTACAAGTGGATCTGCTCGAAACTTGCAGCTTTGTTCCTCTTGTTAGCTGCAAGGGGCCTGACCCAGGTTCAGCATTAGTTAGCCAAACAAATCCCTTCAGTATCAGCCCTTTCGGCATCAGCCTGCGGGGCACGAACCGAAGTCTCACCTGAAGAAGTATGGGGGGATGCCAAAACCAAGTTTCTGCACCCTGAGATGGTTGTGATGTCGTTTTATACCCCCATGTTTCTGCTTTCACATAGGTCACTAATCTCTTAGGCTCTGTCAATCTAGCCCTTTACTCTGCCCTTCAGTACCTCCACGAAAGAGTACGATGGATCTTCACATAGCACTAGCTTGTAGTCCAGATACTTTCGTGCTGCTATAACAGCTTATTGCACCAGTTCCCAAGTTATCTTAAGTGTTTTGCTTAACCTACTAAACACTCACAGTTAGCACCACGTAAACAGATATTCTTACTTGCGTTCAATTAACCAACATAATTACATACATTTGCGCATCACATAAGAATTGTAAATGAAATCCATGCACAATATGACAAGATGTATTAACAGGAAATAAATACATAGGAATTGTGGAATACTTCTTTTTATTGATATCCTCATATTATTACAGACTCTATCCACCTTGCGCACACAGTTGCAGGGGTCCACGCACTTAGTTGCACACTTCCACCCTAGGCCTCTACGCACTCAGCTGCAAAGCCTCTAGCTATGCTACGACCCGAAACATAGACTTATATAAAGACTTGTTCCTTATCGCTTAAGACTTCTTACTTCTAAAGCTACATAGATCTTGCTTACTTAGCTCTTTTTATACAATCCCATGGTTAGAGGAACATGGGTAGATCTTTACAGCTAACTTTACACTTTACAAAATAAGGCGGACAACCCTTTATGAATCATGACACTTTTGCACTTCGCAACGACAAAATGAGGGGACTTTACAAATTTATTACAAAATTTAACCCAAAACATGGGCTTTTAGCCCCAAAACTATCCTTGGGGGATTCTATTCCCAACAGGCCCCCAACACAAACATCATGACTCGCCCTTGAGTCACTCTACGAGCACGGAGATCTTAGCACGAAGACCTCCCACCTCAACCTGTATGAATACAACCTTGACAGTGCTCGCTCCATTTGGCCCAATTCTACCATCAAATCATGAACAGTGACTTTAACAGTCACTTTCCAGCCAACCTACGCGATTTTTCCCTGGGTAGTGCAACTCCCTTCGCACTGCCATGAACCCTGTGACACTTCCTTGCATGGCACAATCCTCCAATCATGTAGCTCCCTAACCCAGGTAGTGTAGTTTATAGTCCCACGCCTTCTTTCAGATACCTAGAGTGCTAAGACTGTGCTACCTTCATATAGTCACGTGGTTGGACCACCGATGTATGGCTTCAATTGACTGCCATTCACCTTTCCTCGGAAGGGATCTCCATTCAATTTGACCCACTGAACTACTCCTCCATTGGTAATCTCCTTAATGACATAGGGCCCTAACCAGTGCACTCTGAATTTCCCTAGAAATTTATCAAACTTGTTGTGATATAACAAAACCAGGTCATTTACCTTAAAGGTGCGCAACTTAATGTGCCTATCATGCCATGCTTTTTCCCATTGCTTTTGGATCTGCTGGTGAAATCCAGCTAGAAATATTTCTTCCTCGAGCTCAGCCAGCTGTGCGAGCCTTTCTTTCGATGCTCCACAATCCGTCATACCCGTGAGTGCTACTATGCAAAGACTAGGCACAATGTATTCCATGGGTATCACTACTTCAACACCATATACAAGCCTAAAGGGTGTATGTCCAATCAACTTCTTGCATGTTGTCTGATAGGCCCATAGTACTGTGGGTATGCATAGGTCCCAATCGCTTTGTTGAGTGTTACAAACCTTGGTCAGCGCATTCTCCAACACTTTATTGAATGCTTCCACCGTCTTGTTAGCCTGCAGGTGATAAGGTGTGCTCTTCTAGTGATATACCTAAAATTCCTCCATCAACGAGTTGATCGTCTCATTCAGAAAGTGTGTACTGCGATCCGCTGCGAATTCATGGATCTTCCTATCCAACCAGCCTCCGATCTCTTTCTTAGTTGGATACCAGTGATACAACATCACACATCTCTTATGCAGATTCTAGTCCTGGCAACGGAACCATTCGTTGGTTACGTGGGGCCTAACCTAGGTCCAGCGTTAGTTAGCCAAACAAATACCTACACTACTGGCCCTTTCGTCATCATCCCACGGAGCGCGGACCAAAGTCTTACCCGAAGCAGTATGGGGGGATGCTGGAACCAAGTTTTCGTACCCCGAGATGGTCGTGATGTCGATTTATACCCACTGTTCCTACTTTCACATAGGTCGCTAAGCTCTCAAGCTTTGCTAGTCTAGCCCTTTACTCCATGCTTCAATACCTCCGTGAAAGAGTACGATCGATCTTCACACAGCCCTAGCCTGCGATCTAGGTACTTTCGTGCTGCTATAATAACGTATTGCACCAGTTCCCAAGTTATCTTATGTGTTTTGCTTAACTTACTAAACATTCATAGTTAGCACCCTATAACAGATTTCTTACTTGCATTCAATTAACCAACATAATTACATACATTCGTGCGTCACATAAGTATTGTAAATGAAATCCGTGCACAATATGACAAGATGTATTAACAAGAAATAAATACACAGGAATTGTGGAATACTTCTTTTTATTGATATCCTCATATTATTACAGACTCTATCTTCCTTGCGCACACAGTTGCAAGGGTCCACGCACTCATCTATGGACTTCCACCCTATGCCTCTGTGCACTCAGTTGCAGAACCTCTACCTACGACCTGAAACTGAAACTTCTCTAAAGACTTGTTCCTTATCGCTTAAGACTTCTTACTTCTAAAGCTACTTAGAGCTTAGTTACTTAGCTGTTTTTATACAATCCCATGGTCCACGAACCATGGGTAGATCTTTACATCTAACTTTACACTTTACAAAATAAGGGCAGACAACCCTTTATGACTCATGACAGCTTCGCCCTCCGCGACCACAAAATGTGGAGACTTTACAACTTTATTACAAAATTTGACCTAAAACATGGGCTTTTAGCCCCAAAACTATCCTTGGGGGATTATTTTCCCAACACCTCCTCCATGCGGTTGACAATCTTTCTCTTCCCTTTTCCACACACAGGTATGCTTAGCTCTGTTGTTGATACTGCTACTAATGTTGGTGTTCTCCGTGGTGTTGCTCCATGTTGTTGTGCTATCCATTCTATGGCGAAATCAACATGTTCATTGGGTTTGTAGTAATGGTAAAAATACCTCCATGAGTCTTCCTTGGCCCAATGAAACTCCCCATGGATCGAATTGAAATAAACTCTCATGTAGTGATTCTTCACAATACAATGTCGGTCATATGGGTTGTTGGAACTCAGAAATGTCATATTTTCATCCACCTTTTTCTTCACTATTCCTTACATTTCATCATCCCATTAACCTTTTAACATATCATTTTCATAAATACATTTGGGTTTCACCTTCTTATTTTCCATTTTATTCATTTTTGTATTACAAGTGAATTTATGATTAAATATTAGAAAATATACATATTTTTATATATATCTCAAGAATATGTGAGTTTTGTGATGTGCAGGAAATATGTGAAGAATTAATTCCAAGAGACTTCTCAAATATCTCCTCCACCATATTAAGAAGATAATTATGCAAGCCTATTCCTAAGGAGAAAATCATTGAGGATTTGGTTGGCATATCTTATCGATATCTCCTCCACCATATTAAGGAGATAATTATGCAAGACTATTCCTAAGGAGAAAATCATGGAGGATTTGGTTGGCATATCTTATCCAAGATATGTGAGAGATTTGTGGAGGATTCAAAGGAATCATATTTTGTAATAATGGGAAATTAGTTGAGAGTGCTTGAGAGAATATTGGATATGTAATTATGAGATGGTTATCTTCCTCATGTATATAAGAGAGTGCTCTCTCTTCATTTTAATAATAATGAATAAGGGAGAATGGAGATTAGCTTTAAGAGATAGTTTTGTAATCATGATTTGTTATTTGGTTCTTGTAATATAATTTAAGATATTTTTATTGTTGTGAGCTCACATATGTTGTTTGTCATTCAATTCTTCACATGTTGTATTGCTTTTCCTTTATGCAATTCCCTGCTTTCATAGTTAATGTTTCAATGCCTTCCTTGATTAATTTGATTTCAGTAATTTAGATTAAATTAGTTCCACTTCGGTCTTGCATATATAGTGCATGTGCCTCATAAGTTTACGAACCTCGGATTGACAAATTAAATAGTTGGGAAAGTACTACAACAGAATTAAACGAACATATTTTTACCCAACATTTTGGTGCCGTTGCCGAGGAGGCACGATGGATTGAAGTTTAGTTCGATTTTTCATGCAAATGTGTTTAGACATGTTCCTAACTCCGAGGTGTTAAGGCAGTAAGACGTGGGGAACAGCCTACGCATCGGATTCGAGATACCGTAATGGGCTCGACCTCTTATGGATCAGGGCATGTAGGGTGTGTTTACATTTATGCAAGTTTGAATTTCAATTTCTGTAAGTGTGTTTGATTTTCGCAAATGTGAAGAGTGTTTGATGAATTCATGGTTCATGGCTGTAATTGAAGAATTCAATTACTAAATTAATGAGCAGGCCTTGTAAGAGGGTTTAATTGAGTATTGAATTCAAGATTATTTCTGTGGTCCTTTTGTTTTTAATTCAATTTTTAGTGATGAGTGTCAGCTTGGAACTACTCACTCAGATCCTTGCAGAAGTTGGAATCTCCTCTTCCCTAGAAAATGAGATCTTGACAAGAATTGAAAGTTCAACTACTCCCCAAGAAATAAACGAAGATTCAACATCTAAAGAATCCTGCGTATCTGATGTCGAACAGTGATTTGAACAGGAGATCGAGGAAGAACAACAGGAGTTACAACATGATCTAAGTGAGAGAAATTGTGCTTATCAAAACTTTATCGAACAATGGTTCCAAGTAAGTACTAGATTAGATTCATCTTTTTATTTTTTAGTTGATTTGCAGCTACAGCAACTAGACTCATTCACTTTCAAATATTTTCATCCATCATTTAAAAAATTGCTACTGGATATATTGTTGTTGCTGTTACGTGAATGGCTTCATTGGAAGTTTAATTACACGTAACTATTTTTTTTTTAATTAGTATACATTAGGTAGCCTTTCATTTTTAGTTTTTGCTTCCATTTTCAGTTTTGCTTAGAATAAGTATGCTGTCCTCCATGCTTGGTGCGATCGCGAGGATCAGAAAATAGGGATGATTTAGACTAATTTCAAGAATAAATAAATGTTTTGCAATATGCTTGATCAAAGACATCTTTCAAGATGCAAATCATTGTGTCCAATTGTTATAAATAATCTACCCCTTGTAAGTTTAGATTTTAACTCAACTCAGATATTTTAAAGTTAAAAAGAGGATAGCTGCTCAATTTCTTTTCAATCTTTCTCGCGGATTTGTGTTTAACAGCTACCATCTTTGTGTTTAACCGCTACTATTGACATTTCGTGATTTCAATTACATGTCATAGCAGCTTTGTGAGAAAGCGCACAACAGATTTCTATAATTGGTATTCTTTCCAAAGAAAGATCATTTCAGACATCAACCGCCTCTACACTCCAAGGTATGTTGAGCAAAATGTTCTTACTTTTCTATAAACTCATGCATGGTTTGACGAAAATACGTTGTCCTCTATGGTGACACATAACCCCCATATTTGCGTGTCCACCTTTTGATTCAAGCACTTTCATCCAAATGGATTTTCAGGCTATATAGGCATGCTACAGCTGCTTTTATTCTTTTCTCTCATCCATTGTGGGCCGCAATCTCTGGCTTCACACTATAATACTCATTTCCAAATGCGCCATAGCGCTATCGCCAAATTTTGTAACAATCCAAGGGGAAACAACGTTCAGTGTCAAGCCCTTGTGATAAAATGTACATCATGTCTACTCGGTCCCTTTATCCACAGCTCATGTGTAGCGCCTCGAAACCAATAGCATAGTTTTCTACCCCTTATCATTGGGTTCCTTTATCATTTAGCCCCAAACCATGCCCTCATTTCTCTTCTACAAAATTCAATTGGTGTCACTTGAAAAATGCTGGCAAAGGATCCACTGTGAAAGCGGCCCTTTCACAGTGGATGTTAGGTTGTTCATCCCTGTCGAACTTACAATTCAAACGATAACACACTGAAGGCCGACAAAACGTTGAACACTTGAACCGACCACGCTAGAACCCCTGGAAGCCTAAAACACCTGAACCCCGAATGCTCAGGGTTCAGGATATATTCCATGACTAAGTTTTCCTTCTCATCCAGTTTCTAATATGATAAGGGATTATTTACCTTGATTCTCAGGAATAGTAGGTACAGGTTTTGAATAATTTTCTGGTTCCAGGGTTCTGACTACAATATTCTTCATGAAGATGCCTTTCTCCAATGATACTTTTGATGCAGTTTATGCAATTGAGGCTACCTGACATGCACCGGATGCAGTTGACTGCTACAAAGAGATAAAAAGAGTACTAAAACCTGGCCAACTGTTTGCGGCATATGAATGGTGCATGACTGACTCTTTTGACCCAAGAATGAAGAACACCAGAAGAATAAGGAAAAACTTGAACTTGCAGATGGGCTTCCTGACATTCGTACTACAAACCAACGTATTAAAGCTCTTAAATATCCCGGATTTGAGGTGCTCTTTGAAGAGAACCTTACAGTCTCATCAACAGTTACGATCCAAATCGTTTATCCCTGAGTAGTTTTCGTCTCACAGCCCTTGGTCATTTTTTTAATTAGGGTTAGTTTCTTTTATTATTTTCATTATTAGTTTTGTTTTTAATAAATAAATAAATAAAGAATCGACAACAATAATAAATTAAAAACTTTTGTTTTTTAATTTGTTATTTATTGTTTAAAAAAAAAAAAATCCCTCATTCATTCATACACTCACTACTTGTTCCCTAACAAATACAATCCTTTTCAAATGTTTTAAATCAATTTTCCTGCAAACCAATAAAAACATTTTGAAAAAGTATTGCATAATCAATGAGTACATTGCATGGGGACATGCAATATTTCTAGTTGGGGGGAAATAAAAGTATGTTGGATTTTTTTTGTGAATTTGTGGGTAAAAGTTAGGATGCATATACTAACAAGATAAATGAGATTGGTGTTGTGTAGGTCAAAGAGAAGCTTATGCAGAAAGCTCAATATTATGATGCAACACCCTTTTCATCCATGATTAGTGTAACTTTGAAAAATAACTAAAAAAAAATGGACATTTCATAAATTCTTGAAAATGAGCTAATTTTTTTTTGAGTCACTTCATACAGGAATGATCGATGGAGATGGCACACAAAGGTGACAATTTTTATGCAGGAATGGTGCTAAGCGTTGAAGACAATCTAATGCAAAAGTGATTTTTCGAAATCACAATGAAACATGCATCATTGGATGCTTGAAGGAACTAATTCTTCACTGCACATATCATGACATTTTGCACTACACAAAAATCCTTTTGCGTCATGATTACTCCCCTTTTTCCTTCCAAACGCCTAGACCATCCTTGTGTTGCAGCCCATCTTCCATTTCCTTGTCTTTCACGACTTCATGCACGCCTATTTTTCTTAATTGCATACATCCCTTTATCCTTTTCAGTGTATTTTTGCCTTCTAGTTTGCCTTCTGAATAAAACTCATTCCCTTTCCATGATTACATTGCCTTGATTTTCTAGCCATGCTAATCCACACTGCTTGTCCGTGAGTTCTTTCCCTTTATAGTCCTACCAAATCTTTTTGTACAAACTCGCGTTGACTGATGTGGGATTCCTTAAGGCCCACCTTTCAACAAGTCTTGCCCCATCAACATCAGCACCTTATCTGGGAAATAGACTAGAGTTCCTTTTGAGTACCTAGAGGCTTGCATGCCTTAATGGCAAGTTATCTCGCTGACGATCATGGGAATACATCAATGTCCCTTGATCTTCAGATCTTGCAAGTGGCTCGACCTCAACATATCCATTCGCACTTCACAAGATGTACTCGGGTACCTTGGCACTCATTGACATTAATGGTGAATTGCCTCGCATTGGTTAACGGCATGCATCAATGGCCGGTAATCCAATGATTTCTATTCATGCTCGACATCGACATATTCATTCACATGATTAGAATTGTACCATCGGTTTTGTAGCGGGTGAAGACTATACACTTTTTCACGACTCCCTCAGCAGTTACAGCAGCATGCATTCTGATCTATGAGAGTACCACAATCCACTTTCAGCGTTTATCTTTTCCATGATTCAGCATCAGCAGTTCAGATTCCTTCATTTCCCAGGATCCAGTTACAACAACATCAGTCACATTTTCCTGATCCAGCAGTAGCAGTAGCTACATTCCTCTTGCATAGTTCATCATTATTGGGTAAGTAGAGGTATGTTGTTTTCTAATATTTAATCATGCAATTCCTTATATGCTAACTTGAATGTTTTGGAAAATTCCCTCACCATGCTACATTTCCTTTCATGAGCCATGTCAAGTTGCATGAGGACATGCAACCAATTCAGTTGGGGGGGGGAGAACAACTATATTCACTCCCATGATTCCATTTCTTCACCACACTACATATTCACTTCCATGATTCCATTTCTTCACCACTATCACTCCATTTTTTTCTCATTTACCATTCACCAACATTTATTTTCCAATGATACTTTGTTGCACTTTCTTCATACGCAATATTGGCATGCTTCATTAATATTACAAAAGGGCTTTCTTATGCACAATTTATGATTTCCAGTAGGTGTTTAATTAATTATTGAAAGAAAAGAGGAACAAAAAATGAAATGAATGTTGTTAACACAAGAACCAACATTCTTTGTATTTATGGTTGTCACACAAGAACCAACCATAAGAAAATGTAAGTTGTTACTCATGTCTTTCACATATCCTGGAAACATTCATTATTATAAGACATCATCATGTAAAGCCAAAGTTCAAGATGCCAAATGTTCTTAAAGAGACCCATGCATGGTTGCATGAGGACATGCAACAAGTTCAGTTGGGGAGGATGTTGGGACTTAGAAATGTCATATTTTCATCCACCTTTTTCTT
>APFE031759912.1:125708-144586 GCA_000404065.3 Pinus taeda | reverse complement strand
AATACATTTGGGTTTCACCTTCTTATTTTCCATTTTATTCATTTTTGTATTACAAGTGAATTTATGATTAAATATTAGAAAATATACATATATCTCAAGAATATGTGAGTTTTGTGATGTGTAGGAAATATGTGAAGAATTAATTCCAAGAGACTTCTCAATATCTCCTCCACCATATTAAGGAGATAATTATGCAAGCCTATTCCTAAGGAGAAAATCATGGAGGATTTGGTTGGCATATCTTATCCATATCTCCTCCACCATATTAAGGAGATAATTATGCAAGAATATTCCTAAGGAGAAAATCATGGAGGATTTGGTTGCCATATCTTATCCAAGATATGTGAAAGATTTGTGGAGGATTCAAAGGGATCATATTTTGTAATAATGGGAAATTAGTTTAGAGTGCTTGAGAGAATATTGGATATGTAATTATGAGATGGTTATCTTCCTTATGTATATAAGAGAGTGCTCTCTCTTCATTTTAATAATAATGAATAAGGGAGAATGGAGATTAGCTTTAAGAGATAGTTTTGTAATCATGATTTGTTATTTGGTTCTTGTAATATAATTTAAGATATTTTTATTGTTGTGAGCTCACATATGTTGTTTTTCATTCAATTCCTCACATGTTGTATTGCTTTTCCTTTATGCAATTTCCTGTTTTCATAGTTAATGTTTCAATGCCTTCCTAGATTAATTTGATTTCAGTAATTTAGATTAAATTAGTTCCACTTCGGTCCTGCATATATAGTGCATGTGCCTCATAAGTTTACGAACCTCGGATTGACAAATTAAATAGTTGGGCAAGTACTACAACAGAATTAAATGAACATATTTTCACCCAACATGGGTTGAAGCTTCGAAGGCCGAACAGGTACTTCTTCATTTGTTCAGCTTCAACATTCATTTTCTTAATGCTTTGGATCTTGTATAACCCAATCTGAAATGGAAGAGTGGGCCAAGGTCCCTTCTTCTTCCGTTGCAGCCTAGCTATTAATCCTACTGAGATATGATACGCTACTTCCTGCATGACAAGCACGTCCAAAGAAAACTTTGGTAGAACATGCAGAGGCTTCTCCACACTGAACACTTGGATGAACGTGTTGTCCGGTGAGGCATACCAATCTGCAATGCCTAATAATGCCTTCATCGTTTCTCCTGACATGTAGGGTGGATTTTGTTCGAATATCAACCTATACACTGGGGTAACAAGATGGTCAGATAGCCGTTTGATCACTCCTATGAAGCTGCACTCAGAGAATAGCTTGAAATATGTGCTCACAACAGTCTCTATTGGTGACCATGCCCACTCTAAGCCCGGGAACTCATGTCGGGCATAAACTGCATAGAATGTAGGCGGACATGCATATCTTTGCATGCATGCCTACGGGTGACTGTTGAGCCTTTGTGACTTTCTCCTTCAACTGATGAGCCAGTATATCGGACCACTTGCACGGTCTTCCTTCTCTATCCCATTGGTCAGTGCTCGCTTGGCCACTCAGTTGACATGCGAATATGACCAAGTGTTGGTATGCCTTATTCAATATCTTCATCTTATAGATCTGATTAGGGGTCATCTTGAAACGAGTTGGCTCCTTTACCCAATCCTTCAGAATATCTCTAGAGTGGCCTCTACTATTGGACAAGCTGAACGGAGGGGTCATGATAGTCATGGGCTCATCCGTCTGATACATCTCATCATAATCTCGTGGCCAAAAGGTTGCAAGATTATTCCCATTGACACTGCTTAAGGTCATCATTTCAAGGTCAGTGTGGGTGATGATCCAGCGAATCATATTCGCGCATGGGAATGTGGGGTATTTGCATGCAATCTGGTACCAGCCGGACTTATGAATGTTCATGTACACCTAACGGTCTTCAAGGCCTTCCCCAAAAGTACCTGCTAATGTTTCATTTACCTCTTGTCACTTTAGTTTGATGTCCTTGTCTAGATACAGCTTCGTATCTTCATAGATTGACATGCTAGAGGACACCTGTTCAACTGTTGTTCCAGCTGCGACACCATCAGCGTCTTGGGATCGTGTTCTCTTGGAAGCTATTGAGACAGACGAACACCTGAAAGATTTGGAAACAAGCAGCATGAATGGAAAGAAATATGTCAGTGAAGTCAAAGAAAATCTGGGGAAGGACACAGTACATACCTGGGAATTGATGAGCAAGATTGTGCAAATTTCACTGGGAGGCTGAGTGACTGGCTGCCAGAACTACGCAAAAGGTAGTTTGGGTTGTCTAGGAGGCTGGACTGGTTGTTGGATCTATGAAATGTATAATCCAGTTGGACAGTTAGCTGCTGGGATTACACAATGTGTGATTCCAGCTGGGAAAGACTTCTAGCCCAAGGACAGATTTGTGCAAATTCTTGGGCCAAGTAGCCATTGACCTCTAGAAATGCACAATTTAGTCTAGGAGGTTAGCGTTGGGCTAGAATGCACAAATCAAGAGAGGAAGGTGAGCATTTATTCTCCAAATTGCGCAGCCTTGGTGAAGGCAGAGACCAGGCCAAGGTTGGCCCGACTCGCCGACAGGCAACAAAAAACAAGTAAGTCGATGAAATTCTTGGTGACACTAAGTGATAGTAGAAGTGATAAACAGTGCATGAAAAACATGAATGGAAGATTAAGAAAATAGATCAAAATGCATGTGGATGAGGTTGTTCACTAGTTGGACGAACATCCGTGCAAAACAGTTTCAAGCATGTGACAGAAGTGAGATAGAAACAAAAATTGAAACAGAGCCAGGACAAGCTATAATATATTAAAACAACAGCAGAAATTCAAAGAAATCAAGCAAACAACACTCGCATAAGCAAATACACATAAAGCGGCAGAAATGTTGAAAAATACAAGTTAAGGCCACTTACCTGTGAATAGTTGAGTCAGATGTGTCGAAGAGTCCTAGATGTGTTGTGAGATGTCTAAGCTCCAAGATCAATGTGAATAAATGAGCTCTGATGTGTCGAATACATAAGTATGGTCTCAAGACGTGCATGTCACAAATCTAGGAAAAAGCGACACTTGGAGTCAAACTTCTAAAAAAACTTTGCCTGTAACCCCCGGCTGCTAAAAATATCTCCCTAAATCATGGGATGCCTTTTGCATGTTTTTTCTTACTATTCCAGGAATATCAAGTCATGCATGCATGCAAGTCAATATTCCTCGGTCCCAGGTGGAACTAGTCAACCGGACTATCCATGCATGCCAGTGCTCAACTGCTCAGGAAAAATGTGCATTCCTGACTGTACGTTGGGATGTCTGCCCAAGGGGATTGCACAATGTTTGGGCAAAGTAGCTAACTATTGCCCAGATTTGTGCAAATCCTGGGCTGAGCAGCCTGTTGATGGGAAAAATTGTGCAAATCTTGTTGGGAGGGTTGGTTGGCACGATTGCGCAATCCTGAAGACCAACAAGCTGTCAGAGAGGATTGCACAATTCCTGGAGGGAAAGGCTAGTTGCCCTCTAGTAATGCACAATTTTCAAGGGGAAGCTACTTAGCCTCCAACTGGACCCATTCCAGGTAAACTGCCTGTGAGGGGAATGGATCGACTGTGATCGACAGGCTGCCTATGTGCAAGGAAAACACTAAAGCTTGAGTACTTGACAAGGCAAGACAAAGTGCTGTGTAAGGTTGGTAAGGAGGCTCCAAAACAGGCTAAGGAAAAATTTTAGAGGGTGGTTGTAGCCACTACAACAGTAAAAAACAATAAATCGTATTAGCTTTCCTATGCATGCGATGAAATTGAATGCATGACAATCTTGTGCATTCTAAGAGGCCTAAAAGACCAGCGTTATTGGGTTTGTCCTGAATGATCAGCCCTAGTGCAGTCAGGTATAATATTGCTTGCACCAGTTTATTGGGTTGAATTAATCCCGAAACACAGGTAGTAAAGCCCTATGTTTCCATGAGCCTAATCAAGATACCTTACTCTTGCTTGCAAGGGTAGGGTATATATACCTCCATATATTAAGTCGGTTGTAAGAAGTGGTTCTCTTTTTTCAGATGAAAAAACAGAGAATCTTCATTGACAAAATGAGTTCTTACATACTTCCTCAACAAAGAATCAAAATCAAAATTCTCCCAAGTGAAGGGGACAGAGCCTATCAAATTAAATGTAGGAAAAAAACAATGAATTTCCCTAAGCAAATTGATGGATCAAAAAAAAGAAAACACCTAGCCAAAACCCAAATAGAGCCACAACAATATCTGGGAAACCAAACAGATATTAGAAAAACATTCATATCTCAAAGGACCTAGAAGAATGAATGGTTCCAATATCAATCCATAGCTCATAAAAATAAAGCCATAGATACTATCCAGCCCCGACCTGGACATGCCATCAGCCTCCATGTTTTGTTCTTTTTACACATGGAGGAAAGATAAATCAGAGAAATAATAATGGAGGGCATCAATATTAGCCATCCAGTGATGTAGCAAAGGAACATCTAGAGCGATCCTCCCCTACAACTAGTTAATGATCGTTTTGTCATCTCCAACAATTCTAATGGATTCAATGGCCATCCAAACAACACCATGAAGTAAGCCCCACAGTGCCACAATCTCGGCCATGTAGTTAGTTCCATCACCCCCATTCCAATAGAATTGAAAAACCCTGATGGGACAAAGCTCAATGAGAGCTTTGCAACCACATCATACCCCAACAATAGCCCCATGAAAAAATCCAGTAGGGAAGAGTGTCCCCAAATCCAAAAGTTGAATAGCTCTGAGGAGACCTAACAACCCAGGGGCCTATCTCAAGAAAGTAACCAAAAATCTAACTGGCAGAATAGCAGTCAAGGTGCATGTCCTTGAAGATTGTAGCATTTATAAACCGCCATATCCCTCAAAGAACATACATGGGCATCGCCCTATATGCTCTTATATTCTAGGACAAAAACATATGACACTCAATAACGGAATACCAATTCAAACCAACCCTAAGCTTCAAGAATCCTGCCACATTGCCCCATATGGCCTTGGCAAAGGGACACTCCAGAAATAAGTGAACAATATCTTCGATGGCAAAAAGAAAAAATGGCATCTACCTAGACCCTTAAGGCCCATTTTCATCAAATTGTCCCAGGTCAATGTGCAGATAGAAAGAGTGAATCGGGAGAAACATTTGATCTTCAAGGGTGCATCCCATTTCCACATGGGCACAGTCCATTCATCAAAGGAACTGGGGGATGGAGAACTAGAAATGAATGCATAAATTTCTTTGACTTCTATGTTGCCTCCAGCAGCTCAGCCACCCCATGAAAGAAAATCGATCCTACCATTTAATGTTATCCCTACCTCAATAAGCTTGATTCTATAATACTCCCATTCAAGATCCAGTTCTACATTCATTCCCATCTCCCAAGAATGTGGTCGTGTATGAAAGGGGTGGTCTAGGGAATTCTACTTCATCAAGTCAGCAGGAAGTCTAAACCCCAATTAGTGTAATGCAAAGATAATTTGTGGTGATAATGAATGATCCCCATTCATCCCCTTCATTGCATCCAACCCAATCTAGATCTTAGCCCCATTTCTTGCCTACCATTTCATATTTGCACAAAGCCAAATCTTAGCAGTTGTTAGCACTCTATAATTTTCTAAGGTTGCAGAAGAAAATCACAAAGGTAACCACAAACCAACTTTGGAAGCTGGGATCTAGCCCTACCAGCTTCAGAGAGGGCTCTCTCTGTAAGATTTAACTTTGTTGTATTGAATATTAGGCTAGTTATGAAGTTTAAGGTTTGATTTGTATTTGAAAGGTTGGTTGATAATTAGATTATCATGGGGCTATCGAGTCTGTTACATAAAGTATGGATTGACTATAGTGTCTACGGATAGATCTCATAGGGTAGGGTAGCCAAACTGAATGGATTCTTTAAAGTTTGTGAAATCAGGGAGGAAGATCATATTAAGATTCACTTTAGATATAGAGCATTTTTACCTGAATTCTATATTTAAAGAATAGAATTTGAAATTATTCGTAGCTGGGTGCAGAGTGTATATTTAAAAAAATTATGCCCTTTACTTATCTATTGAATAATTCAAATTAGGAAACAAATATGTTCTATAAACAAAGAAATATAAACACATAAGATGATAGAGGCACTTCACCAACAACTTGACATAAGAATATTGTGAAAGAGCTTTATGTATTACTGGTAAATCCGTTGATGGTTCAGAAATATACAATAGTGTTCTTTTGTTCAAAAACCAACCCTTGATACTTCTGAAGATGAAGTATTTATAATTAGTTTACAAAAATATCTTGTCAAAATGATTAGGATGTATCTAAAAATAATGAAACTGAATCAATCTAACTTATTACAAAGATATCAGGGAAATTCGATCTGTCTGTAGTGGTGACACTAAATTAGTGGAACACTTGGTTGTCTGGCCCTTGAATTATGCATGTGTTGTTGACGTCAAGTTGTGCAGCAAAATCTACTTTTTACTCCAGTAATTCACATAGCTTATCCCAGCATTATTCGCTCAGGATAGTCATCTTCACTAAATTTCTGTACACTTCGTCAACTTATGTATATTTATAAAATGTCGGCTTGGTGATGAATAGGATTTTAATTGCATACTGAATATCCAGGTCATATGGTAGTGCTTCCAAGAATGCTTTACCTATCATACTAAATCTTCTAGTTGCAACCTTCGAACTATCTCTTGCCTTGGTAATTATTTTCTCACTGTAATTAGACCACGTGCTGAGCTTATCATTAATAACTAATAACTTTGTAAGTCCTTTCTTGTGGAGGGGTTCCAACTCGGTGAAGAGTTTTTGTACACCAGTGTCCATAATCTGACATTTTTCTTCAAGATGTCTCATTAGATTTCTCTTAGTCAACACCTTCTTGACTTCCAATATTGTTTCTGTTATGTCTTCAATCTCTAACTCTTCTAATTCATGTTTGTTTTTGGAGTTAAGGAATTTGATGAGCTTAATGACCTCATTGGGCTTATCACCCAACTCCTTTTGGACTTTTTCGATGGCTTCATTGGACTTTTAATCAGCTCCTGTTGCTCAAAAATAATTTGTATTGAAGGCCAAATGTCTATCATGTCTTCATTGATTTGTTTCCAAATAATCTCTTTTACCTGTGCCAATGTATTACCCATGGCACAGTCTACTTCCATTTTCTACAATCTCTGGGACAATATTTGGGATTTATGTGTTTCTGTGAGGAGATCATTCTCAACTCTTGTTTTTTGTTTCTGTAGGACTTTCACCTCCTGTCTTAGTTTCTTTATCTCTTCTCCCTATATAGACATGTTTTCCACGGATTCAGCCAACTTAACTGAATCATCTACAACTGATGTGGGAAGTATTGTAGAAGAGGATGTTACTATTTTTGTGGTCATTTTAGGGATACCTGTGTCAAGTAGAGATGCAATGGGAATTGCATCAATAGGAACAACTACTATTTGTGAACTATGTTCCTTTTTTTTAATCACCTTGTCCATCTCTGCTTCAATTTCTTTGATTTGTGCATTATGTTCCACAAGAAGCTTCAACATCTCTTCTTTTTGTAGTTTTGTCTCTCCAATTCCTTGGCCTGGGGATCCTTTTTTGCAGGAAACTTCAATTGCTTCTTTAGGGCTACTATGTCCACATTTTTCTTCTTGATTATCTCCTCCATGGATTTTGAATTATCGGGATCAAAGCCTGCTTTGATCACCATTTCCTCCAAGTATTTCATTATGATATTTTTATCCAGAGAGGACACTTTCTCCAATTTAAGCTGAGATTGCACATTGTTTAAAGAGAGTTGTATTTTAGAAGCAGTGATAGAAGTCTCTGTGAAGGTAGAGTAGACCATTTATCTAGTCTACCTGTGCATATCTATTTGATCCAAAACATGAACATCCTTTTCCTCAAACTCAAAGGTATTTTTTTTTAAATCTGTTGCTGACTTTGGTTGTGGGGCTTGGGCCTACAAGAATGCCATACGCATTCTTCCCTTCTCTATGTCATATGCTGAAATAAAACTATGCTAGATGGAGGAAGACTACTTCCAGAATTGAGCATAGATATTGTCATGAATGGCTTCATTCCTCTGTTTAATCTCTTTATATCTCTAGAAAATATCTAGCTAACTCTGTTCTTTAGATGAATCTAGAGTGTGAGGTATTGTAGCTGGAATCTCTTTAGTAGTTGAGGATTATGGAGACTTTATGGTACCACTAACCAACTTAAAAGTTTGAAAGCCTGAGAGTACAATAGTACCCTGTGTTTCCTCTAGTGGTGGGAAGTCAATTTTAGAGCTTGTTTTAATCTTCTTTGTATATATCTTGAACTCTTTGGTTGAGACTTTTGTCACTGAAGGAGAGTCATCCTCTCTCAATATCTTATGTGTCTTTTCTCTAGGTATGGGAGTATCTAAAGTTGTTCTAGAAAGTACATGCTCTTTGGCCTCCTGCAATGTGTTTTCTACCCAAGTGTGTTGGTTCATGTACTTCTCTATTTCTGGCCTTTGGGTATGCACATAGGGAGTTTCTTTTTGTTCCACTCTTAAATTAGAAATTACCCCAAAGTGGTCATAGGAGGAACTGAAACTAAGAGTGAAATTCATTTGTTTCAGCAAGAGGTTTTCTTCCTCTCCTATTGCTCTATTGTTGCAATGAAAGGTCCTATATGGAACTGAGACTTCTTCTTAGCTACCGTGAAATTGATGAAGTCTGAGGGAACTATTTCCTTGATATACTCCAAGGAAAATATTCTCATTGGAAGGTACTTGGGCAGCTTATATGGTGGCAGCTCTTAACCATAACCTCTGATTTTTGTGAATGACTGGTAAAGGTACCATTCTCCTGTTTTCACCTGTTCACTGAGCTGTAAAACTTTGTGGATATCTTCATTAATCCTTGGAATTTGCTGGCCACTCAAAAAAAAAAAAAAGTTGGATACACAAATTGATCAATGAAGTCTATAAAGCTGAATTTTTGTGGCTGTTTTCTGATTAAGGACGTCCAGAAGGCAATAGACTACATCTCCCCTTGTCGATCAAGCTTCTGCACTGCAAAGGGAAACCTATCTATCTGAAAGAAAATAAACATATACATAAGAATAGAATAATATCATAACATTCCTTTAGTTAAAAACTGAAGGAATTGTTCATGAACTACATTTGCTAAGAAGTGACCATAGTCAAAGGAGACTAAGAGTCCTTCTTCTGTAGAAATGGTGGATAGAAAGCCTAAAATAGGCTCATCTACCCATTCATCTGAATAGTAACCAAGGATGGATGACAAGACAGAGATAATCTATCAGGTCCTTTGAGGGAACATAAAAGAGGGATAAGGGAGGACTTTTCTTAGGGAGTTGAAAGTCTTCTAGGAGGAAAAATTCAAAAATCCTAGCTCTCTCAAGGAAGGTGAGCTTATGATAGATTTCTTCGAGAGCTTCAAGGGAAAAAGGGGTGAGGGAATCATTGTAGGGGACCTGTAACATTTGGTTTATGCTCCCAGATGTAATGGTGAAAAGGATTTCACAATTGGGGGAAATAATAGCCCTCTTACTTGAAAGGTAAGAGGAATGACATTTTAAGAAGAATTCGGGAAAGTAATAAGATTGGGGGAAATAAACAGGGGAAGTATAGACTACCAGAGGTTGATTTCATCAGATTGGTTGAGGTAGTTATCATGAAACCAATAGCGTAATTCGAAGAGGTTGAATTCACACTGTGTCTCGGCTATTTTATAGTCTTTGTCAACAAGTGGGATGTGATCTAAGTCCACAGGGGGTGTAAGCATGGGATTCACTGCAGTGGAAACTTTTGGAGCCATTGTGGTAGCAGAATGAATGAGGGAGATCTTGACAAAAGGAATCTATAGAAGGCTTCAGGAATTGTTGGGAAATTTTGGGTGAGAGTACCTCTATAATTTGACCAGAGACGAGCAATGGATGATAATGGCTACTAGGAGATCAGCATGAAACAGAAGGCGGGAGTAATGTTCATTAGGCAAAGAGAAAGGGATGTAAGCGCAGGTGAAAATTTAGTTTTAATAGGCCACATACCGAGGGTAATTATTGGATTAACAGTCATAAGTTACATTGACTTCATTAATGGAGCAGGTAAATGGGAAGAATAGTAATGGGTGGGTGCAATAGTCGCCAACATGGCAGATAAGGATAGGCGGTGAAGGGCACGGGACTGTTGGTGGGAGTGATGGAAAGAAGGAAATGTGGTGTTGTTAGAATGGAGGTTAAGGAGGGACATGGAGGAGATGGTTGGCGGAAAGTCGGGTTGTGGTGGGAGGCGAAAACTAGTTTTGGAGGGCGAGGGGGGGGGTAGGTGGTATGTGGTATCAGTGGGGTGGGAGGGTCCGAAATCACCAGGAGGAGACACATATCGAGGTGGAAAATATCTTTTAGGAACCCCACCCCCCCCTCTTTTCACACCGTTAAAGAGAATCTCGACGGGGGGTTCAAAAACACTTATGGGTCATCAAATCGGAGTGGGAGGATGATCGGGGAAAATTAACTATGTGGAATTTAACGCTGGTTGGTCCCACAGAATATTTCGGGCATATTATTTTACACCAAAGTCCAAACTTTGGAAAAATGAACCACTTAGCCAATTACATAGAAAATTCACTTTTTCCTATGCTGATGCAATTTTTAAAGCAATAAGGGTGCATTTAAAAGTGCAAACCCTATCTATTTTTTCATTCTTAGAAGACTAAGAATATTTAGTTCAAACCACTAAACTAATATAATCAACTGCACTAATCTAGATTAAACTGTTGGATTAACTTATTCACCTATTCTACCTATCTAATATTAGCCAAGATTACACTGTTTGGCTAAGTTATTTACTCTAATTTAATTAACATAAATTGAAACTTGCTTGAACATGATTAAACTATATGTTTCAAGCAGAAAGGTATTGTGGAATTTAGACAAGTTGTGCACAATTTCATGAATTTATTCTTTACAACACCAATAGACTAGTAGTGGCACTTAAACTAGCATCACTTTCACATTTATTCATTTTTTTTGGTGGGGTTCTTTTATCATTTCTTTTATTTTTCCTTTTTCTATTTTTTGTATTTATACCCCCTTTTCATTTTTTATTTTCGTCTTTCTATCTTTTTTTTTTGGAAATCATTTGCAATAAGCAATATTATTTACAGTCTGAAATTTTGTAAGCAATTATTCAATGATCATTTGATCCTATAAATTATAGGACCCTAACAGTGGCTCCAGCTGGGGATGGAACTTTCTGGTGAAGTGTCAAGAACAATGTAGACTAGTAGCCTTGAAACCTTATCTTCAGTGTTGACCACGTCTAATTTTTTTGTTTGTTGTAGTTATGGTGGCAAAATGATTAAATGCTTAGGGCCTTCTCCACATGCTTCAACTTTCAGACATAACCTATCCACTCATGACAGTACAAGGTAAATGGTATCTACAATGGGTGTGATAAGAACTATTGTGTAGTCCTAAAAAAACATAATGCTTTAGCATCCTGCCATTGATAGGTCCTCCAGGTAATTTTGTTCCATTTGTGTTCTTTAGAAAAAATGCATTGTTACCTCGGTAGGCATCAATAATGTAAGGTCCCATCCACAAGTTTTCGAACTTACCATGCTTTCCTTTCTCTTCCCTTCTGGAATACCATTTCAGAACATGATTGTTGATCTGAAATTCATCAGTTTTAGTCCTTTGATCAAATGTATTCTTGATGCTATCTTGGATCAACTGAGTTTTGTTATGAACTGCTTCTCTTGTCTGATGCAAATGAATTGTTTGGTATATTCTCCTCTGTAAATCATTTGGTTCTACCGCCAGTTCTTGCAGCATCTTTAAAATGAGAATTCCCAACGAAGTTGGAAAAACAACATCAATCCCATAAACTAGCTGGTATGGAGACATACTTATTGACTTTTTGGTAGTAAGCATGTCTTCCCACAATGCATTGACCATCTTGTTGTGCCATGATTTTTTGTTGTCCTGCAACAAATTTTTAATAATGTTAACTAATATTTTTTTGAAAGATTATGCTAGTCCATTTCCCTGAGGGTAATAGGTTGTTGAATGTCCCAATGTTATCTTATATTTGTTGCAAAAATCTACCATCCTTTTTTACCTGAAAGCTACAGCATTATCAGTAATAATTTTGCTAGGGCATCCAAATCTTGCAAGGATATTGTTCTCTAGGAATTTTATGATGACTGCATCAGAAGCTTGTCTGGTAGGTATGGCTTCTACCAATTTTGTAAAGTAATCATTGGTGGTTAGGATCCACTTGTGTTGGGCAGAAGAGGTAGGGTGGATTTCTCCTATAAATTCAAGGCCCCATTGTTGGAAAGGAGTTTCAGCAGATATAGTCCTTAAGGGCAAAGGAAAAAGTTTCCTTTTGCCTTCGAATATTTGGCATTTGTGGCATGAAGTAACTTTCTTTTGGATATCAGAAAATAATGTGGGCCAGTAAAAACCTTCCCTCATAATCTTATTGGCAGTAGTCTTCCAATACAGGTGTCCACCGCAGTCTCCTTCATGGAACTCTTGCATGACTTTATCTACTTCATTTTTTAACAAACAGTTTAGTAAAACACCACCAGCATCTTTCCAATACATATTTTCATCCAAAATACATAACTTAATAGCTTTAAGTTTAATAAATCTAGATTTTGTTTTAGTTAAACCAGGAGGAGCTTGTAAATTATGTAGAACATAAATAATGTATGCATACCAGGGAGAGGTAGCAAAAACTTCTGCCACCTGTGGAGTCGTCGGCTCATCTAGTTCAATAAATATTGCTAGAAAATTTATATTTAGAGAATGTAAGTTAGATTCTAACATTAATTTTTCTAACCCTTGACCTTTGATGAGTTTAGTGGGTCGGATTTCAATATCATATTCTAATATAACAACAATCCATTTCCTCCTTTTCCCATCGGGATCATTTTGGGTCAATATATCCTTTACTACTGCATTTGGAACAAAAGAAATAATATGTGAATGAAGAATATATAGTCTAAAATCTTTTATGGCTTTTACCAAGGAAAAATCTTGTTTTTCCATAATGTCATATTTCAATGTCGCATCTCTCAAATAGTTGCTAAAGAAAGAAATATGTTGTTCATGGCTTTCATTATTCTTCTATAAGAGAACTGCGGCAATGGAGTGCTCAGAAGAAAATGAAAAAATTAGGAAATATTTAGTAAAATTTGGACTATTTAATATAGGAGCCTAATTTAAATCATGTTTTACATTATTAAATGATTGTCTAGCTTCCATGTTCCATTTCACCTCAGTACCTTTCTTTAGCATGTTGGTTATATTCTTTAAAAGCTCAGCTAAATTCGAAATGAATCTCCTCAGAAAAATTATCTGTCCAATAAAAGATTGAACTTCCTTTATATTCCTAGGGGGATTAATTTTGAGTATAGCTTCAATTCTGTCTAGATATATCTTGATTCCTTCTTTCAAAATTATGTGTCCCAACAATTTTCCTTCTTGCAAACCAAATAATTTTTTCTTGGGGTTGAGGGAAATGCCAAATTTCTGACACTTTTCAAAAAGTCTTCTCGGGTGATTTAAGTGTTCCTCACCAGTTTTCGAAAAAATAGTGATGTCATCCAGATATATAACTATGAAGTGACCCATTTCATTACCAAAAGTAAAATCCATGGCTCTCTGAAAAGTAGCTCCAACATTCATTAGACTAAAAGGCATTTTCACATACATGAAAGTGCCCCAAGGTGTAGTAAACGTTGTCTTCTCTTTATCGTATAGGTGTACTAAGACTTGGTTATAGCCAGAAAATTCATCTCACAGGGAAATGTTGCTAGATCCAACCACCTTTTGTAGAATGTGATCCATCTTGGGCAGAGGATAATTGTCTTTTAAAGAGGCTTTACTCAAATTCTGGACATCAATGCAGATAATGATCCCACCAATCTTTTTCTGAGTTGGAACCAAATTGGATACCCAATTGGAATATCTCAAGGGTACTATGATTTTCACATCATACATTCTTTTTACCTATTTTTCGACCAAAAGCATAAGCATTGGATTAATTCTCCTTAATTTTCCGTTTAAAGGGTTTATGATCTTCTTTCAAGGGAATTTTGTGTTTTATGATACTGGTGTCATAGGATTTTAGGTCCTCATAACTCCAGGTGAAAACATCAATGAATTCTTTGAACAATTTAATGTACTTCATCTTTTTAGCCGGGGGCAAAGCTTTGGATGGTTTGATCATTTTGGGTTCTAGTTCAATCCCAATATTATGTTCCTCAACACTATCTCCAGTGGGTTCAATTTTGGGCTTCTTAGCTACATCATTGAAATCGAATAAATCTTCTAATGGAACAAGCCCTCTAGGTAAGATATTGTGTTTTAGTTGTAAAATATTTGTTTCTTGTTTTTCTTCATCTATTTCATGCAATTATAACTTATTCACACTATTATGTACAGTATCTTCTACATAAAATTATATATCTATATTAGCATCTTCAAATTTGTCTTTAGACTGCAAAAACTTCTCAATCTGGGCATCATCTCCAAAGACCTTCAACTACCTAATGTTATCAGGTACATTAGGTCTATTTTTCACTTCGACGGTATATGGGAAAGTGTGAAGAAATGGTAATTTACAAGTACTTTCCGAAGTAGCAAGACCATCAAGCAGAATTTTTTGATCTCTTGGAACCGCAAACAAACTATATTCAGTAAAAGAATCTAGAAAATCCAACATAGAATTCTATATGCTCTCATCCTAGGATGTTTTGTAGAGTATTCTCCTTTGAATTGTTTTATTACGAACTCAGAATCTCCATGGATGGAAATTCGTTTAGCACCTAGTTTCTTTAAAAGTTGTAAACCTAAGATTAAGGTTTCATACTCAGAAACATTATTAGAAAACTGGAAATTCACTTTGTAGGAATGACCCTCCGAGTGACAAGTATATGAATTAGAAACCTATACACCAACACCCCCTCCTTCTTTACTCATCGATCCATCAAAACCCAAATTCCATAAAACCTCATCTGAATTATCTTGTTCATTGATTAATGTTTGGCATTCGTCAGTGAGACAAAGAACAATGTTTTGATTAGGAACTTGTTCTTGTGCACTTACATCATTATACAAAATAAATGAGTCAAGGTCTGAATGAACATAATATATGGGATAATTGTTTGGTCTTTCTTGAGTTGTAACCACGAATTTCATAAGTTTTTCTATAGAGTCTTTTTTTCTGACCAAACACCAGGGATGTTGCATAGGACATATCCATCTGTAAGGTTCCCTAGAGTTTGGATCCTGATGAACGGGAAAGTAGCATGCCATATTTGGGAGGTATATCAGCAACCACTATGTCCATAAGTACACTTTTGGCTAGTATGTGGACTAAGTTAACACATAAATCCTTTATAAGTCCAAGGCAATTTACTTAATTGGAATCAAATGAATACAGATCCTTATACCTTCTGGTTATATCTAATCCCAATTTATCCATGATTACCTTAGGCATAAGATTGTGGGAGGCCCCAGTGTCAAGCATAGCGTTGCGTAATATTTTATCATGAATGGTTAAACTAACATAAAGTGGAAGTACATCTCCCTCTTGACGTTTACCATCAGCTTCTAGGCCAAATAATATTTCAGGTTGATCATTTGATACATTGATTGTATCAGTGTTTGCTCCTATGCTTAGCACTTTCGTTGCTTGGGATCTATAGGTAGTTTTATTCATTAATTCTGTCAAAGGAATGGGGATTTTGAGTTTTGCCAATTCATTTTCTATATCAAATGATGTCTGAGCTTTATTTAAATTGGAAGCCTTTTGTTTATTAGCCAAATCCTTTTGGGATATGTCTCTTGGTTGGCTAGTAGAGGGATCATTAGTTTGAATTGATTTGGAAGCAATATCAGGTTTTTTTCTGGATTAGAACATTAGGATTCTTTCTAGTAAGAATCTCAACATTATTCTTGGCAATTGTTTCTGCTGGTTTTTTAGTCGGAGTATCAGGTGTTTTCCTACTCTTAAGGTTGTATTGATTATATACTTCCATAATGGAATTCTCAAAACTGTTCTTGTAATCCTCTTATTATTAAGGTTTTATTTCATTCTAAGATAATAGGAAAAGTTTTGTTCTTCCTCAGTAATAATAATATAGTCATTATCATTTACTCCCATTATATTTGTTTGAAATTTCCTTTGTATCATAAACTACCTCAGCCTCCTCATATGTATAATTTTCTTGGAAAGGAGGTATTACCTACTAGTTTGGACCTTTTGGGTCCCTTTGTTTTATCTGGGGTTGATTTCTTCTATAGTTTGGATTCCTTATTTGCCGAGTTTGATTTTCTCTCAGAGGATCCCTATCAGCTATACTAATCATATCCATCATTTTCTCCACAGTTCTCAGTAGACTGTCTATTTTATAATCAATGGAAGCAAAAGATGAAGGTTCCTCTTTTATTTTTTCTCTTTTTTCATCTTTCAATTTAGCTTTTTTGGCTAATAAATTAGCCTCTACTTTAAGTGCATTTTCTTGCATTTCCTCTAAGGTTGTGGGATCTCTTTCTCTCAGTTGATAGGCCATATCAACATTGAATCCTTTTGGGAAATGTATCAGGGCCAAGCTCGGGGGTGGTTTAATGGCAGTGAGGATTGCATTGTAAACCTTATTAAACCTGTCACAATACTATTCTACATTTTCATTAGGTCCTCTCTTAAGTTTTTTGTAACCGTCAAGGATCTACAGAGGAATCTTTTTAATTTCCCGTCTAGTTAGGAAAGATTGGTGAAAAACAGCAAGGTCAGTTATACTACCTGCTGCTAAGTTTTTGAACCACTTTCTGACTTCTCCACCTAAGCTTTGGGTGAATAGCCTCAGTTTTAAATCATTCTCATATACTTCATGAAGATCAAAAAATTCATTCATTCTATCTATCTGTTGTTGTGCATTGATAGCAATAGTGCCATCAAATTCGGGAATCCTAGTCTGGTATTCTTAAGGCATATCATGCAATTGGGAAAGTAAAACCAAGGGAGCATAACGAGCAGCCATGATATTTGGTCTTAAAGGAGGAGAAGATATAGGATTTGTGGGAATGATTGAGTTACTACTTGTTATACTACTGGATGAGTAGTAGAAATTACAGAAGAGGTAGGGCCAACTAATGTTGGATGAACTGATTGGGAAGATGAAGCTAATGTTGCAATGGTAAGAGCAGAAAGTTCAACAGATTGTTGAATGTAAGCTTGTTGTACAGCCTGATCAAGTGCTGACACAAGATTTGCAATTTGTCGAAGTTTTGAAGGACTTGTTGATCCAAGTCAAGTTCAACAGATGGTCTTATTGGTTTGTAGGGTTGAAGAATGGATTCATCAACCATTGTCTGATCAACAAAAGTTTCAAACTTAGTCCTAAAAAGATTGTGTTTGAAAGGCAAGTCGAACTGAATATCTTGAACGGTGTCAAGGTTTTCAGGAAGAGAATTGGCCCTTGAAAGGGGGTTATTGCTTCCTTGGATTTCAGCTAAACTTCTTCTTCTTAGTATTCTTTCAAGATTGTCTAAAATTTGAGGTGGTTCTAGATCAGGATTGGCTCAGGTATGAATTCTTTTTGGAGCTAAATATTTAAAAATGAGAAACAACCTCTAATCCTTTATTTCAAATATTTTAATCATTAGAATTCTTCAAATAAATATGTATAAACTAGGGAAATAATCTTATGAAAATGAAATGAAGGATTATTTTTAAGTCCCCAGTATGGTCGCCAGAATGTTAGTGTTGGCATTATGTTTCTAGTATGGTTATATGTTACAGATGTTGTACTTGATGGCAACACCCATGGCATGGCTCTCAATTTGATGAGAATTAAGAAGTACGAAGGCAAAAAGTTCAAAAGATGCGTACCCGTAGGTACACCGTGCAGGGACCGCGTCCGGTTACACAGGTTACCCATTCATGAGGTGCGTACCCCAGTGCACACTCTTCAAGGCAGTAAAGCGCGCGCACGTGGGGTTTCTTATGTTTAACCCTTGGTATTTAGCCGACGGTATTGTATTATTATGGTTTTGGCCCGTGGTATTGATCCATGACTTGAGGAAGAGCTTGCCTATATAAAGCAAAGAAGATCATTTGGCTAGGGTATCTTTTTGAAATTGAATATCTTAAGATCTGAAATATTGGGTTCTCGGTTTAAAAGCTTGATCTATAAAAGAGAAGTTGAAAGCGAATCTGTGAAGGGTGATCTCTCGAGCGCAAGATCAGATCTGAGCATTTGACTGTATTTCGGCCCTAATCAGAGGTGCGCAAGTGATTAACGGTGCGAGTGTGTGGGTACGCAGACGCAACGAAGGCGTTGTGCGTGGGTACGCAGAGGTGACGAAGGGGCAGTGCGTGGGTACGCAGAGCGACAGTGGTTTAGGTGCGTACGCACAGTAAACGTACGCGATGCGATAGTCTTTCTGGGTGCGTGCCTACTGTGGCAGTACGTGGCGCGATAGTCTTTCTGGGTGTGTGCCAATTGGGCAGTACACGGCGCGATAGTGCATTTGGGTGCGTACTGTACGCAGCACAGTAAAAGAAGCAATGCGTGGTCACACAGTTCAACAGAAGGAGCTCTGCGGGTATACGCAGAGAAGAAGAGGGTGAAGTGCGTAGTGACACAGGCCAGTGAAAAGAAAATTGTGTATCTGTCTTAATATCTTTTGTTGACTGAATTTTTCTGTTGAAAAGGTGTTCTGGGTTTAGTTCTGTTATTGTTGATCTGGTTACTGCAGCTAACTGTATAATTTACATGTACTTGATGATCGTTTGATGTTATGGATCCAGTTTGAAAATTTATGAAAAGTGGTCCTTGAAAAGAAGTAGGGGGTTGTAGCTCCCTTC
>APFE031759912.1:100130-120436 GCA_000404065.3 Pinus taeda | reverse complement strand
GAGTTTCTAATTTGAAAGAAGATAAAGACATATTGCAGCAAGTGGTTTTCACCCACATTGGGTTTCCACCTTATATCTAGTGTTCTTTGAAGTGATTGTCTGCTTTTCTTGTTCATGCTCATTATTTTATGGTACTGATATGCAAAAATAATTCAAAGTGTAAATAAGGAAGATTTGGTAAAAGAACTAGATAATACTGATTCACCCCCCCTCTTAGTATTATTTTCAACAGTTAGCACTCTGTAATTTTCTGAGGTTGCAAAAGAAAATCATGAAGGTAACAACAAACCAACTTTGGAAGTTGAGATCTAACCCTGCAAGCTTCAGAGAGGTCTCTCTCTGTAAGATTTAACTTTGCTATATTGAATATTAGGCTAGTTATGAAGTTTAAGGTTTGATTTGTATTTGAAAGGTTCGTTGACAATTATATTACCATTGGGCTATGGAGTCTGTTACATAAAGTAAGGATCGACTGTAGTGTCTATAGATAGATCTCATAGGGCAGGATAGCCAAACTGAATGGATTCTTTAAAGTTTGTGAAATCGAGGAGGAAGAACAGATTAATATGAACGTTAGATATAGAGCATTGTTACCTGAATTCTATATTTAAAGATCAGAAGTTGAAATTATTCATAGTCAGGTGCAGAGTGTAGATTTAAAAAAATTATGCCCTTTACTTATCTTTTGAATAATTCAGATTAGGAAATAAATATGTGCTATAAAAAAAGAAATATAAACACATAAGATGATAGAGGCACTTCACCAAAAACTTGACACAAGAATCCTGTGAAAGAGCTTTTTGCATTACTGGTAAATCCATTGATGGTTTAGAAATATACAATAGTGTTCTTTTGTTCAAAAACCAACCCTTGATACTTCTGAAGATGAAGTATTTATAATTAATTTATAAAAATATCGTATCAAAATGATTAGGATGTATCTACAAATAATGAAACTGAATCAATCTAACTTATTACAAAGATATCAAGGAAATTCAATCTGTCTGAAGTGGTGGCACTGAATTGGTGGAACAACTAACTGTTTGGCCCTCGAATTCTACATGTGATGTTGACACCAAGCTCGGCAGCCAAACCTACTTTTTACTCCAGTAATTCACATAGCTTATCCCAGTGTTGTTCACTTAGGATAGTCATCTTCAATAACTTTCCGTATACTTCGTCAACTTCAGTATATTTAGCAAATGTCGTCTTGGTGATGAATAGGCTTATAATTTCATATTGAATATCCAAGTCATATGCCAATGCTTCCAAGAACGTTTCACCTTTCATACTGAATCTTTTTGTTGGAACCTTTGAAGTGTCTCTTGGCTTGGTCATTATTTTCTCACTGTAATCAGACCACGTGTTGAGCTTATCATTAATAACTAATAAATTTGGAAGTCCTTTCTTCTAGAGGGGTTCCAGCTTGGTGAAGAATTTATATACACCAATGTCCATAACCTGAATTTTTCTTCAAGTTGTCTCATTAGATTTCTCTTAGTCAACACCTTCTTAACTTCCAATATTTTTTATGTTATGTCTTCAATCTCCAACTCTTCTAATTCCTGTTTGTTTTTGGACTTAAGGAATTTGATGAGCTCAGTGGCCTCACTGGGCTTATCTCCTAACTACTTTCTCACTTGTTCGATGGCTTCATTGGACTATTCAATTAGCTCCTATTGCGCTAAAATAATTTGTATTGAAGGCCAAATGTCTATCATGTCTTCATTGATTCGTTTCTAAATATTCTCTTTTACATGTGCCAATGTATTACCCATGGCGCAGTTTACTTCCATTTCCTGCAATCTCTGGGACAATGTTTGGGATTTTTGTGTTTCTGTCAGGAGAGCATTCTCAAATATTTTTTTCTGTTCCTGTAGGACTTTCACCTCTTGTCTTAGTTTCTTTATCTCTTCTCCCTGTATAGACATGTTTTCCATGGATTCAACTAACTTAACTGAATTATCTGCAACTAATGTGGGAAGTATTGTAGAAGAGGATGTTTCTACTATTGTGGTTGTTGTAGGGATACTTGTTTGAAGTAGAGATGTAATGGGAACTGCACCAAGAGGATCCATTGCTTGATTAGCTTGTCCATCTCTTGTTCCATTTCTTTTATCTGTGCACTTTGTTCCACGAGATGCTTCAACATCTCTTATTTTTGTAGTTTTGTCTCTCCTAACGCCTTGGCCTGGGGATATTCTATTGCAGGCAGCTTCAATTTCTTCTTTAAGGCTATTATGTCATCATTTCTCTTCTTGATTATCTCCTCCATGAATTTTTAATTATCGAGATCAAATCCTGCTTTGATCACCATTTCCTCCAAGTATTTGAATTTGTTGTCTTTAGCTAGAGAGGACACTTTCTCCAGTTTAAGTTGAGATTGCACATTGTTTAAAGAGAGTTGTAGTTTACAAGTAGCGATAGTAGTCTGTGTGAAGGTAGAGTATACCATTTCTCCAGTCTTCCTGTGCATATCATTTGATCCAAAGGATGAACATCCTTTGCCTCAAACTCAAAGGTAGTTTGTTTGAAATCTGTTGCTGACTTTGGCTATGGGACCTAGGCCTGCAAGAGTTCCATATGCATTCTCCCCTTCTCTGTGTCATATGTGGAAATAATCTTGTGTTGGATGGAGGAAGACTACTTCCTAAATTGAGCAGAGATATTGTCATGAATGGCTTCATTCCTCTGTTTAATCTCTTTATATCTTTAGAAAATATCCAGTTTCCTTTGTTCTATAGATGACTTTGGTGTGTGAGGTATCGTAGCTGGAATCTCTTTAGTATTTTAGGATGATGGAGACTCTATGGTACCGTTATCCAACTTAAAACTTTGAAATCCTGAGCATACAATAGTACCTTGTGTTTCCTCTAGTGGTGGGAAGTCTATTTTAGAGCATGTTTTAATCTTCTTTGTATATATCTTGAGCTCTTTAGTTGAGAGTTATGTAACTAAGGGAGAGTCATCCTCTCTCGATCTCTTAACTATCTTTTCTCTAGGTATGGGAGCCTCTGAAGTTGTTCTAGAAAGTACCTGCTCTTTGGCCTCCTACAATTTGTTTTCTACCTAAGTTTGTTGGTTCATGTACTTCTCTATTTCTGGCCTTTGGGTATGCACATAGGGAGTTGTTTTTTGTTCCACTCTTAACTTAGAAATTACCCCAAAGGGGTCATAGGAGCAAGGGAAACTAAGAGGGAAATTCATTTGTTTCAGTAGGAGGTCTGCTTCCTCTCCTGCTTCTCTATTGTTGCAGATGAAAGGTGCTATCTGTGTTTTGATCCAGAATTGAGATTTCTTCTTGGTTGCCACGAAATGGATATTGTCTGAGTGAATTATTTTCCTGATGTACTCCAAGGAAAATTTTCTCATTGGAAGGTACTTGGGCAGCTTATATGGTGGCAGCTCTGAACCATAAACTCTGATTTCTGTGAATGACTAGTAAAGGTACCAGTCTCCTATTTTCACATGTTCACTGAGCTGTAAAATTTTTTGAATATCTTCATTGATCCTAGGAATCTGTTGACCACTTAGCAAACAAGTTGTTGGATACAAAAATTGATCAATGAAGTTTGTAAATTTGAATTCCTATGATTGTCTTCTAATTAAGGAGATCCAAAAGGCAATATATTGCGGCTCTCCTTGTTGATCAAGCTTCTACATTGCAAAGGGAAACCTATCTGTCTAAAAGAAAATGAATATACACATAAGAGTATAAGAATATCGATTTGCAAAGAAGTGACCATAGTCAAAGGAGACTAATAGTCCTTTTTTTGTAGAAAGGGTAGATAGAAAGCCTAAAATAGGCTCATCTACCCATTCATCTGAATAGTAACCAAGGATGGATGGCAAGACAGAGATAATATATCTGGTCCTTTGAGGGAACATAGAAGAGGGATAAGGGGGACTTTTCTTATGGATTTGAGAGTCTTCTGGGAGCAAAACTTCAAAAATCCTAGCTCTCTCGAGGAAGGTGACCTTCTGATAGATTTTTCCAAGAGCTTCAAGGAAATAACAGGTGAGGGAATCACTATAGGGAACCTGCAACATTTGTTTTATGCTCTCGGATGTAATGGTGAAAAGGATTTCACCATTGGGGGGAATAATAGCCCTCTTACTTGAAAGGAAGAGGCATGACACTTTAAGAATAATTTAGAAAAGTAATAAGATTGGAGGAAAATGAACAGGGAAATTCTGGACTGCCAAAGGTTGATTTCATCATATTGGTCAAAGTAGTTATCATGAAACCAACAGTGTAATTCAAAGAGGTCAAATTCATAATATTTCTCATCTATCTTATAGTCTCTGTCAGCAAGTGGGATGTGATATAAGTCCACAGAGGGTGTAAGTATGGGATTCACTACAGTGGGAACTTTGGGGGCCATTGTGGTAGCAAGATGAATGGGGGAGATCTTGATAGAAGGAATCTATAGAAGGCTTTAGGAATTGTCAGGAAATTTTGGGTGTGAGTACCTCTGTAAATTGACTTGAGATGAGAAATGGATGTTAATGGCTACTAGGAGATTAGCGCGAAACAGAAGGCGGGAGTGATGCTCATTAGGCAAAGAGAAAAGGATGTAACCGTGTGTGAAAATTAGTTTTAATAGGCCACAGACCAAGCATAACCATTGGATTAACGATCGTAAGCTGCATTAACTTCATTAATAAAGCAGATAAAAGAGAAGAATAGTAATGGGTGGGTGCAAGGGTTGCCGACATGGAAGATCAAGATAGGTGGGTGAAGGGTGCAGACCGTTGGCAAGAGTGATGGAAGGAGGGACATCTGGCATCATTAGACAAGAGGTTAAGGAGAGACGTGGAGGTGATTGTTAGCGGTAAGTTGGGTTGCGGTCAGAGGTGAAAACCGCTTTCAAGGGGGGGTCGGCAGTATGTGGTATTAGTGGGGGGGTGGGGGGGGGAGGCTCCAAAACCACTAAGAGAGGACACGTAGGGAATGGAAAACAGCTTTTCGGACCCCACCCGATGTCGTTAAAGAGAATCGCTATGGGGGGGTTCTGAAAACACTTATGGGCCATCAGAATAGAGTGGGAGGATGATCGGGGAAAATGAACTATGTGGGATTTAACACTGGTCAGTCCCACCGAATATTTCGAGCATATGATTTTACACCAAAGTCCAAATTTTGGACAAATGAACCACTTAGCCAATTACATTGAAAATTCACTTTTCCCTATCCTAATGCAATTTTTAAAGGAATAAGGGTGTATTTAAACGTGCAAACCCTATCTATTTTTTCATTCTTAGAAGACTAAGAATATTTATTTCAAACCACCAAACTAATCTAATCAACTGCATTAATCCAGATTAAACTGTTGGATTAACTTATTCACCTATTTTACCTATCTAATCTTAGCCAATATTACATTGTTTAGCTAATTTATTTACTCTAATCTAATTAACATAAATTGAAACTTGCTTGAACATGATTAAACTACATGTTTCAAGTAGAAAGGTATTGTGGCATTTAGACAAGTTGCGCACAATTTCATGAATTTATTCTTTACAACACCAATAGACTAGTGGTGGCAATTAAACTAGCATCACTTTCACATTTATTCATTTTTTTTTTGGTGTTCTTTTATCATTTCTTTTCTTTTTCCTTTTTCTATTTTGTGTCGTTATACCCTCTTTTCATTTTTTATTTTCATTTTTCTATCTTCTTTTTTTTTGGAAATCATTTGCAATAAGCAATATTATTTACAATTTGAAATTCTGAAAGCAATTGTTCAATCATCTTTTGATCCTATAAATTATAGGACCCTAACAGCCATCAAGTTGCCCCATATAACAAATTTTTTACATTTAGAGGGAGGTCCCACAGCAACCTACTCTTCCATACTCTGTTGCTGAAGATATTTCCCTAATATCATATCTCTCCATAAGCCCTAAGCATTAAAATGCCTCCAAAAATTACAACAGAGGAGGGCAATATCAAAATACTTTGTATCGCTTAATCCCTAGCCACCTGAATCTTGAGGGCAAGAAAGCATTCTAAGCTTGATGAGGTGATATTTTTTCCCTGGGGCAGATCCCGCCCACAAGAACTTGGCAATGATAGTGTTGATTTTGTGAATGATCGTCGATGGGAGAAGAAATAAGTGCATTCAATACACATAAATTCCTTGAAGCACTAATTTTATCAAGTATCACCCTACCCCCGAGGGTCAGCCATCGATGTTCCCAAATTGAAATATTTTTATGGATTTTTTTTATCAGCCATTCCCAGTCCAGCAGTCTGTAACAGCTAGGTTTGAGAAAGTATTCCAAGTATTTAAAGCCCGAAGACAAAGGGATCGACTTAATCCCAAATAGAGCTTCTATTTTTTGGCTGGCTGATACGTCTATCTCATTCAATATCAACTCAGATCTTTCCTTATTGATAATGAGCCCTGAGGCTCTACCAAATTTAGAAAGAATCTGATATATAAATTCCCATTCTAAAAATTTGGCTGCACCAAAACAAAGGACATCGTCTACGAAGAAAAGATGTGTTAGGTGGTTATGGAAGAGACCCTACAACCAGTAATGTCCCTAGTTGATTTTTATGTCCTCAAGCTTCCAATGAGTGAATCCATGACTAAAATAAAAAGGAGCAGGGAGAGAGAACATCCTTGCCTGAGGCCCCTATAAATTTTGAAGAAATCATAGGGGTATGCATTAACTAGGACCGCCATAGATGTTGAAGTCACACATGTCATTATCCATCTAACCTAATGTGGAAATCCAATCTTGTGAAGGATCAAACGAAGAAAATTCCAGTTTACCTGATCATATGCCCTCAGTATATTTATTTTCATGAAGTAGGTTTTTTATTTGTTTGATTTGATCGAATGTATGCTTTCTAATGCAATGCAACCACGTCTTGTATTCTCCTGTTAAGAAAAAATCCAATTTGCTCTGGGCATATATGACGAGCAAGAATCTTTTTAACTCTATTAGCTACAATTTTAGAAATCAATTTATAAACAGAGTTACAAAGGGAAATGGGTCTAAAGTCAGAGAAACAAGTAGATTTTGATTTCTTAGGAATCAATGCAAGGAAATTTGCATTGATGGCTCCTGATATGCGACCAAATACCTGATACTCTTCAACCACCTACAACAGTTCAGCTCCCATGAGGTCAAAATAAGATAAGTAGAGCTCAACTAACCAACCATCAGGGCCTGAACTTTTGTCTTTGGCCATATCTTTGAGCATATGGAGGAGCTCCTTTTCAAAAACTGAACAATCCATGTGCCTAATGTCATCCTCATTAACAAAAATGGGAAAGAGGTTTACCAAATCTACGTTGTCTATAAAGTTATCCTCCTCCTATTCGATGAACTATCTATTAAAAAACCTATGTGCTTATTCCATAATAACCTTGAGAGAATGTATCAATCTACCCTCAAAGTTCCTAATATTCCAAATAGTATTAGCAGCTCTTTGCTTAGAAGAAACCCTGTGGAGGAATTTAGAATTTGTATCCCCTCCTTTGATCCAAGAAACCCTACTCTTAAGATGCCACTCCTCCTCCTGGGCCAAAAGAATTTTACTCTTCCTTTGAACTAGATCCTTAACTAGATTTAAATGGGATTCAAAAAACAAAACAAAAAAACCATCAGGACCTGGACTTTTGTCTTTGGCCATATCTTTGAGCATATGGAGGAGCTCCTTTTCAAAAACCAGACAATCCATGTGCCTAATGTCATCCTCATTAACAAAAATGGGAAATAGGTTTACCAAATCTACTTTATTTGTAAAGTTATCCTCCTCCTATTTGGTGAACTATCTGCTAAAAAACCTATGTGCTTCTTCCATAATAACCTTGAGAGAATCTATCAATCTACCCTCAGATTTCTTAATATTCCAAATAGTATTAGCATCCCTTCGCTTAGAAGCAACCCTGTGGAAGAATTTAGAATTTGTATCCCCTCCTTTGATCCAAGAAACCCTGCTCTTAAGACACCACTCCTCCTCCTAGGCCAAAAGAAATTTATTCTTCCTTTGAACTAGATCCTTAACTAGATTTAAATGGGATTAAAAAAAAAAAAAAAAAAACCAATGAGTGATGGGTCCATATAGGCAGTGATATCAACCTCAATTTAGCTAAGTTCCAACGCTTGCTCCTCCTTACACTTGTGGATCCAAGCCTTGACAATGCCTTTGAGTCTCTTCAATTTGTAGCTGAAGGTATCCATTTTTGAATTGAAGGCATGACAAAGAGGTTGATACCATGACTAAACAACAAATTCCTTGAAATCTGACTCATCGTTCCAATGGTGGTTAAATTTAAAAGGAAGTGCTCCTTGCTTCTCAGCACCCTTCCATTGGATCATAATTGCATAGTGATCAAAGGTTTCAAAAGAGAAAAAAAGATTAGGCCTCCAGATTGACTAGCCTCATTGTCAAGGAAGAATGCACTAGGAACCTACCAAGCCTTTTGGCTATACCATTATCTCCAGATCACCTGTTCCCCCAAGATGGGTGCAGGGATTGTGGAACAATGTCCAAGAGCAGTTCTGCTAAAATAGGTCCTTAAAATATCCAGCCAGGGGATCCACCCTAGATTTCTTCCCCCAGCATTCATGCTCCTCAAGAGTAAGGTTCAAATCCCCAGCTACTATAAGATATTGCAGGTCTAAGATATCACTCCCATCAATTATGTCCCATAATGCTTTTAAGTTAATGTAAGGCCCATAAATATTCAGAATTTGAATTCTTTGACTCGTTCCTTGGCAGTATCCTGATAAAATCATGCCAATCTCTGTCTTATATGCTTTGAAAGCAGGCCAACAAAGGATTCTTATTTTAACACTATATTGTCCCCATATTATCTGTTGGACAAGTTAAGAATATCCAAACTACAAACAACAGTGAAATTCCTAAACTTTCCAGAGTATAAGTTGTGCAAAATAATCGAAAATTAACTTATTTTATTGAAGTAATATCTTTAAAGGAAAGAGTGGAAATAAGGTGAGTTAATATGTGGATGAAGGGCACAATATGTCTTGAATGGTAGAAAGAACACCAGGCCTATAGGTTAGCATGGGATGGATGCACGATTACAATGCAAACCGATGACCAGTTTTTTTCTCCTACAGAATCTGAATTTTGTGGCGAGAGCTTGGAAAGAGCGCCATTGCAACTAGTTAAAGATCCCTCTACGTCATCTCTTGTGGTATGCATAAATTCCACACATATAGTTGTTGTAGTCATAAAACAACACTTTGTCTATTGTTTTAGTACTTTTCCTACAATACTTTCTGCAACAATATTCCTTAGAGTGGATACACATATATTCAAACTCTTTGGGCATTTGAATTTCCTCTTGGTTCAAGATTTGTCGAATTTCAAAGGAATGAAAGGTTGTGTCAGCGTCACTAGCAGTATCCTCTTGTTTGCATTATTTTAAAACAAGCCCACATAGTAGGTTCCTTTCTTCTAGATATTAAGAACACTATGACACGCAAGGGGTTCCTTCTTTTAAACAATAATGGATCACCTTTAACGAGCAAATACCAAGGTATTGGTGTTGTTAATATTTCATTTGTTTCATTGTTATATTTAGGCAATTATTTTTTTGAACTTTTAGGTAAGCTAATATTTAAGGAAGGCTTCTTGTTCATTTTTGTTCTATGAGATCCTACCTACCTATGGAGTTTTAAATATACAGTTTAGAAATTGGTGTTTAGATGGTTTTAGCTCAAGCGAAATAAAGAAGGTAAGTGAAATGGCCTAATATTTTCTTGTGAATTGAGTAATTTATTCCTTTTCATTATGGACTATGGATTATGTTAGTAAACATTCTCATTCCTTTGTTTCTCTGTAAAAATGAGTCTATAGTGATCATGGAGGTGCCTTCCCTCCTTCCTATAATATATGTTCCTAGATAAATGGTGTTCAGTATGATGTGTTTGTTTTATTATTGGAAATGTGTTATGCCCTGACATAAAAAAATTGTCCAAATCTTGGTGCTACACCTGCAAGTATGCCCTAGTATTCGGCTCCCTACCCTCGTATGGTGTGTCCCACTTTTCCTCCACATCCACCAAGAACCATGGGTGTGATGCCCTTCCACGACCTCCAAATCTAGGGGTTCGTGCAGTGTCCCCATTTCTGAAGTTTCCTCCAACCACAAGTCCAGATCTTGCTTCAAAGAGTGCCATGGAACTTATACCTCCCCCTGAAAAAACACAAATAATAGTGCACATTTGCATGCCTATTGAACTACAGTTATCGCCATGGGCTTGCAGTTCCCATTAGTGCATTGCACCTTTGTTTTGAATTAGAGGGGAGGTCAATTTATTTTCAATTTATCTACATTTATTTGGAAAAGTTGTTTATGATATCTTTCTAGATAGTGAAATATGAAGCATGTCTTATGGATATTGGTTACATATATGTTGTATCAGTATACTAGGAATTGGTATTGCAGTAATGAGTGTGCAGTACATAGCTAATTTCATTGATGTTAACTAGATTGGGAAATTCTATATCGACATTACTTAGATGCATATTCAGATTTGGATTTGACACACAATAAACTAAGTTAAAAGTGGACACAAGATGGAAGATACCAATTGTTACACTGTCAATGATAAGTAGTATCATATCCAATGATACACATGGATGTGTCCCCACACTTAGGGGATGTGTTTTATGCAAAAATCCCATATTGAAAATGTTGGGGATATCTTGGGTGCATTCTAGAAGTATTGTGTATGCTAGATAGATCAGGGAAGCAATTGGGCATGTTCTCATTCCAGTTATTGATACCCCCTGCAATGGGGATGTCTTGTAGTTCCTTATCGGTTGAGTATTCCTAGACATTGTTGTTGTTGGGGCTTGGGGATTTCTTGGGATTGAATGAAAAGGAAAAAGCATGGACTTTGAAAGGAGATTATGGCAAGGGATTTTATTTCCTCAATTAGACTGGTATGAACTTTGCAAGGAATCTCATGCCAAATTTGCCATTTATTCCATGAAACCTCTCATAGCTTTTTTGGTAATGATTCTAAACATGTTTCTACTCAGTTGAAAATTATTGTCACTCCTTATGTCTTCCTAAACTGTTTGTTATTATTTTTGGTTGTGTGAAGGATTGCACCAATAGTAAAAAAAAATAGTGCAACAGTCCATATCACATTCCTAAAATGGCTTGGTTTAAAAGACAAAATAAAATGGCTTAACAACAAATTATAAGTGATGTGTTCTACTAAGCAAAAGGACATAGGAATCTTCTATCATTTTGTTTCTTCTCAAGAGAGAAGTAAGACTTCTTCACATTACGCCAACAGACTTTCATCAATTTCCAACATGTAGGATTGAAGAAGGCCTCTTCAAACATATTATGTGTTTTGTCGATGCATCACCTTTGAAACAAACAACCATGGACTTATTCTCTTTTGGACCCTGACCTATCCATTCCCACATATTTTCTTTATCAGCATTGGGAACTAAGGAGACATGAAAACCCAGATTAATGATATATTGCTTGAATTGACATTTTCTCCACAACTTAATAAATCTTCCTGCTCCTAAGCTTGATAGCAGATTTAGATAGATGGATTATGTAGATTTCTTACCCTTGTTATTCTTTTCTACCCAAACCTAACTTATCCCCATAACCACCTTATGTCCCATTTTTTACTGCTAGAGTATAATTGTAGCCCTTGTTTATAATAAATATTTTCAACTTTGAAGGTTTTTGACTAGGTCCAAAGATATATTGAAATCTTAGCTCATGCAAATCCAAGGATCCATACCCACTCCAACAAGTACCACCCCCAATCATGTAGGTAAAACAATCCCCTACAAGGCTAGTTTAGACCATGGCTCTCAAAAAAATGTGCCTCCCACATAGGGTTTCTCTAGGCTTCTAATCGAATTTAAATTATTGCTTGGGAAATGTATTTCTATATAATTATATTTTTATAAACTATTTCCAGAGATCAACCTCCATATAGATTTATTATCCTTTGCGAGTCTCATGTGTTTGACCAACGGGTATCATCCTCCCTAGAACCCTTTCAAAGGAAATTGAATGACAACTTCTCGACCTCGTGGAAGATTGCTTTGGGAATTAAAGCGAGAGCCATCAAATACTATAATGAACTCTAGTACACTCTTGACCAATACTATTTTTCCACCTTAACAAAGCCATTTGTGGCTTTGTAAGTCATCATCTAATGAATTTTATTTTTCAACCAAAACTAAGCCTCAATGTCATAGTTGTTAGGAATTAGACCAAATCCTAGATATTTGAAAGCAATTTGGAAGTCTAATTCTTGATAGTGGATGAAGTTGAATATCATTCTAGTCCTTGATGCCATAATTATTAGGAATTAGATTAAATTCTACTAATTTGAAAGTCTACTTAAATCCTTGAAGTTTCTCTCCTTACATTTGGTAGAAAGTCTCTACTTGTATCTAGGTTCATATGCTTCTTGGATCAATCACATATCTAGGTTGGATATATTTTTAATTTCCTAGCATTAGTTGCATCTGGATATGTGGAGGGGGTGGATGCATATAACCCTAGCACATTTATTCGATGGTCTAAGCATCTAGCTAGTCATCGCATCTGCACCACTAAAGTGCACCATATTTTGAATCAGCTCATATTTTTTGGAATCACCATGGATTTTGTTAGCAAACATTCTCATTCCTTTGTTGCTCTGTAGCAATGGATTTTGCAGTGATCATGGAGGTGCCTTCCCTCCTGCCTATAATATTTGTTTCTGGATAAGTGTTCTTCAGTATGATGTGTTTATTTGATTATTGGAAATGTGTTTGTCCTGACATAAAAATTGTTCGGTTCTTGGTGTTGCACCTGCAGGGATGCCCTAATATTCAGCTCCCTACCCTCCTATGGTGTGTCCCATTTTTCCTCCACGTCCACCAGGAACCATGGGTGTGATGCCCCTTCCACAACCTCCAATTCGAAGGGTTCGTGCCACGTGTTCAGATCCTGCTTCAAAGAGTGCCATACCACTTATACTTCCCACTGAAAAACCACAAACAACAGTGCATATTTGCATGCCTATTGAACTATAGTTATCGCCATGGGCTTGCAGTGCACATTAGTGCATTGCACCTTTATTTTGAATTAGAGGGGGGGTCAATCAATTTTCAATTTATCTTCATTTATTTGGAAAATTTAGTTATGATACCTTTTAGATAGTGAAGGATGAAGCAAGTCTTATTGAGATTGGTTACATATAGGTTGTGTTAGGATAATAGGAATTGGTATTGTGGCAATGAGCATATAGTACATTACTAATGTAACTGATGTTCATTGGATTGGGAAATGCTATATTGGCATTATTCAGATGCATATTCCTATTTGGATTTGACACACAATAAACTAAGTTAAAAGTGGCTACAAGATGGCAGATACCAATTGTTACATTGTCAATGATAAGTAGTGTCATATCCAGCGATATACATGGATGTGTCCCCACATAGATGGGATGTGCTTTATGCAAAAATTCCATATTGAAAATGTTGGGGACATCTTGGGTGGGTTCTAGAAGTATCGTGTATGCTAGATAGATCAGGGAAGCAATTGGGTGTGTTCTCATTCCAGTTATTGACACCCCCCGCAAATGGGGATGTCCCGTAGTTCCTTGTCGGTTGGGTATTCCTAGACGTTGTTGTTGTTGGGGCTTGGGGCTTTGTTAGAAGTGAATGAAGAGGAAAAAAGCATGGACTTTGAAAGGAAATTATGGAAAGGGATTTTATTTCCTTAGTTAGACTTGTATGAACTTTGCAAGGAATCCCATGCCAACTTTCCCATTTATTCCATGAAACCTCTCATAGTTTTGTTTGGCAATGATTCTAAACATGTTTCTACTCAGTTGAAAATTATTTTCACTCCTTATGTCTTCCTAAACTATTTGTTATTATTTTTGGTTGTGTGAAGGATTTCACCAATAGTAAAAAAAACAGTACAACAGTCCATATCACATTCCTCAAATGGCCTGGTTTAAAAGCCAAAATAAAGTGGATTAACAAAAAATTATAAGTGATGTGTTCTACTAAAATAAAAGGAAATAGGAAGCTTCTATCATGGTGTTTCTTCTCAATAGAGAGGTAAGACTTGTTCACATTACGCCAACAAACTTTCATCAATTTCTAGCATGTATGATTGAAGAAGGCCTCTTCAAACCTGTTATGTGTTATGTTGATGCATGACCTTTAAAACAAACATCCATGGACTTATTCTCTTTTAGACCCCGACCTAACCATTCCCGCATATTTTCTTTATCATCATTGGGAATTGAGACATGAAAACCCAAATTGATGATATATTGCTTGAATTGACTTTTTCTCCCCAACTTAATAAATATTCCTACTTCTAAGCTTGATAGCAGATTTAGATAGATGGATTTTGTAGATCTCTTACCCTTGTTGTTTTTTTCTACCCAAGCCTAACTCCTCCCCATATAACCACCTTATGTCCCGTTTTTTACCATTGGAGTATCATTGTAACCCTTGTTTATAATAAATATTTTCAACTTTGAAGGTTTTTGACTAGGTCCAAAGATATCTTGAAATCTTGGCTTAGGCCAATCCAAGGATCCATACCCAATCCAACAAGTACCACCCCCAATCAAAGTATAAGGAATTGTGTTTAGGGGGAGGAATTCCCAATCTTTCCTTATCCAAGGAAACAAAAAACGTATTTTTCTATTTCAAGCATAAATAAAGAAATACATTTGGATTGTGTGTGATGCACTTCAAAAAAGGATGTTCTGTATGGAATCATAAACCTGGTCCACATATTTCAAGTGAAAATGTCTTCCTAGTCCTTTATAAATTATACTATGTTGTGTTACATGATCAAGTTTTCGTACTATTGAGCATCTACATAGAATTAACCCATTCATAGCTAAGCCTCCACTAGCTACTTGCCTCGTCAGGGCAAACAAAAAGTGACACACAAAAAAGTTTGTTTAGCAGAATCCAATATCCACTGAGATAAATGTACTTGTGTTCCCCTCTAATGCTTGTTTTGAAAGCTCAGCAGATTGGAGATTCAACTCCTTGTAAACATGAGAGAAATTTTGTTGAAACTTCTTTCCAAGTCCTTAATTCTAGCATATACAGTTGAATGCAGAAAATTATGAAGTTCATTTTACCCAGCAAACCAATATATAACAAGTTTAGAACCACAATGGGTTTGCAACTGGGTGACCCCTGTCACAATAGAAGTCCTTATCAATAACAAGAGTGAGTTCATCTCTACCCATTAATGGTTTCTCCCAATGCAAACTTAAACTTGACCTTATGTTTTACCAAATTAAATAAGAGACCTCATGCCCTACAAACCCATGGGCTTCCTTGACATGCTCCATAAAGAGCCCCCAGTGTTTCTAGGAAAACTAGTATTCCTAAAGAATGCTAGCCCTCAAGGTTTGGCAGCTAACTTAGAAACAACAATTTAAAGCAATTCAATGATTTTTCCTATGTGTAACAGATAAGAGAAAGATAATGGAACCAACCTGGAACTTCCGCTTAATCCCTTGCTTGATCTCTCTCTCCTTTGGCAAATCTTGCAACTCCTCCCCGTACTTAACACGCTTGGAGAGTACTTGCACAAGTACAACAACAAAGAACTGTCAAAGCATTGTGATCTATTACAACATAAACATTACAGAATCAAATATGGGAGAAAACTTGAAGAGCTTTATTAATATAAAGGATAATTACAACCCAATTGTCTGATCCAGCGCCATCCTCCCAGCTTCAATCCTTCTTCACCTCATGAAATAGCAAGATCACACCAATAAGAATACAATGCTCTCTCCTCAATGACAAACTATCAGCACTTCCTTGCAATTCACAATATTCCAACCCCCTGATCTCTTGGATGGGAGATCAATTTATAGATTTTTTCAAGGGTGTGAGTCATCCATGGGGTTTGATTAGTGTCATTTCACTTGTTACAATTGGTTCCACAAGAGAAGGGATTGGAGATGGTTTCCTAGTTCCCTTGTTCATCCTTGGGCGAATTCAGAGAGGCAAGTGGCACAGGAGAAGTTTCTAGAAGATTCCATGAGAAACCAACTAACAAATTGCCTCGGAAATTTGTCCATCCTCATCCATCGCACGCTATAGAGGGCCTAAACAGTATGCATCACACCCTGGCAGTGTACCACTCAGTATGCATCGCACTTTGCCAGTGGAGCAGTCAGTATGGTTCAATTTAGGCAATTTCTGGACGGTTTCTCAGATGGAACTTTTTGGGAATGATGTATTCAAATGACTATGTTCCTTTAGGGTATGAAACAACTCTTTTAGGGGTTGATGAGCCCTAATATATTGACATATATGTTTGGGGTTGATGTGCCCAAATATGTCTATAACAGTTGCCCCCTAAAGCATGAGGTCGTACATATTCATGTCAGGTGAAATGCTTTATCATGAGGATCTGAAGTTTTGAACTAGAAGGTGACCTGCATAAGTTACAATACATCATCATAATATGATTTTCATGATCTAGCTAAGGGAGGCATTCCCATGCTCAACTTTATAAATTTCATTTCATGTACATAGATCAGATAGTCGTCTGCAGATACAGACTCGTGATTCTACAGATATAGAGTCGAAATCCATTATTAGGATGACCATCTGTGTAGAGCCTTTGTACATTTGGTGTTTTTATATCCCTGAATATATCGCAGCCCAGATGGATGAAACTAGATCTGAGGTTTTCAAACTCGTTCAATCTTCGCTCGATGTAGAAGTCGATCCATGTGAAGAGATGTTCTGAAGTCGAACATGGAAATACATCGTCTGATTACCAGCCAATGATGTGAGTTGTTAATAGACGTTAGAGGGATCACCGATGATGATAATGGTCCTCAAGGTACTACAGTACAATTTTCATCGTGTGAATACATGATGCGATGTCGAACACCACGCAAAATATTTCAGTCGAAGGCCACTGATGTCAACTTGTCATCGAAAGTGAGAAACTTGCCATTGATGTATGCAAGCTTCAAAGCACTAAAAGGGTTGTTTCTAAGTCAACTTCTTGGATGATAAGCTAATGTCGACAAGAAGCAACTTGTCGTAGGAGTGCCTTGATGTATCCCACATCTACAACACGAAATGAAGCAAATTATTTCTGAAGGTGAAAATGAACTAACGACACAAGGTTCAGGAATGGTGATCATGAAAAATGAATGTTGGAGGTATTGCAGTTTATGAGATATTAACTAGATGGCTTCTCTTGAACATGTCGGCGACACTGAGATGAATTGGTAGCGTTAACTCCAAAATATGGATGGTATGAAAGACCAATGGTATGATGACTGGTGAACGGAATAACCCAACCCAACTTAATCATGGAAGTGAAGTGAAAGTGTCATGTTCAAGAGCGGCTTGCTACCATAAATTCTTCAAGTTTTTCCCCTTTTCCCCAGCCATTGCTGACCAGTACCTCTTTATTTTTGTCAAGCTTGAGAAGGATAACATATGCTTGTTCTATAATTTTCCCTTTGGGCAAACCTATCGCTATTTAATGTTTTAACGAGTCTAACGACAATGAAACTTGGTCTCGTCTAGATGGACAAGTTTGTCGTTATTATTTTAACGAGTTTAATGACAAGGATAAATCGGTCCTTTTCATGTTTAGAGAGTTTGAAAAGGGACAAAAAGAAAACTCTATAAGTTCGTTTTCGTAAAATAATCCCTCAAGTCTGAAAAAGGATAAAATAATACAGGAGGGATGACATTTCCAATACTTTAACGAGCTGGAAAGGACAAGCGCTCAACAATATTTTCATGTTTAACGAGTCTAAAAAGGGTTTAAAGAGGACTTTGTTTTGAGGAACGAGTGGTGTCTAGGGTAGCAACTGGTTCCAGTGATGTTGGAACTTCTCAAAACATGTTGATTTATGTGAAGAGGCTAGCTAATAAGACCACTTATTGCAACTATTCCTTAAAAAGGGTAAAATAACCAATTGAAAGCGTATGATCAGCCAAAGGGATGGTGGTGATGGGATGAACACAACCAAGGCTCAAAAGGCTGATAGAATGGTAATCACAAGGGTTAAAAATTGAAAATGGGTTCATTTTTAGACAATCTTGAACCATAGGGAACTATGCTTGGATTTAGTTTCATGTTTACACAAGCTTGAAACGAAAAATTATGCTTGAGTTGGCTTGCATGCCCTTAGCTTGATGAAAGGGAGAGTCTCTTATAACCAGATGGAAGTCACTGCGATGAAGCAAGACGGTTATCCAACACCTCTTTGGCTTAGTCCAGATAGATAAAGGTGAATGGTGTGATAGACCAATCACATAGCCTATAGGGAAACTCATCTTTACCATTAGGTGTATGCCCCCCAAGCTTCATTACATTCACCTAAGTAGACTACTCATGGCTATCAAGTGGATGGAATGAAGGTTCTTTTATGAGATCAAGTGAAAGACTCGACTGGGATTTTACGAAATCTAATCAAAGACTCAACTTGGGACCTTGTTTCATTTTTTTTTTAATGAGCTTGACACATGACAAGAAACTATGCTCATAAGAGCTGTTTAATTTTTTAATGAGGTTGACACAGTAAAAGAACTATCCTCATTTTCCTTGGTTTCATTTTTTAACGAGGTTGACACATGACAAAGAACTATCCTCGGAGGTCCTTAGTTTCATTTGTTAATGAGGTTGACACAAGACAAAGAACTATCCTCGAACTCCTTGTTTCATTTTTTAACAATGTTGACACAAGACTAGGAACTATCCTCGGAGGTCCTTGGTTTCCTTTTTTAACGAGGTTGACACAAGACAAATAAATATCCTCAGACTCCTTTGTGACAACCCATAAGAGGTCATGAAGGAGTGATCTGGTTCCAATGCCGCCAGTACATGATGTACAACATCACTGAATTGATCGCGAGTCGATGTAGGTATGGAACAAGTTGCCACATAATTAACCCATGGCGGGGATGATACCATTGGTATAAATGGACCATTTAGGGACGATGGTTGACTAGGAGCTATATTTGGATTGGGAAATGAAAGCTGGTCAACGGTGACAATCCTACCTTCATGCGGGAAACAAATCACTCGAAAGAGTGTTGAAACAATAGCTCCCATGCCATAAACATAGTCGTGCCCAAGAAGTAAATTGTAATCTAAAGGGCCCGGGACTACCATCATGTTCAGATAAACGGTTTTCCCTCCCAAAGTAATAGGTAACTTAGGAAGGATCCCTAACAGTCAACTGGTTCCTCTGTTAAAGCCCAACAAATCCTATGTAACAGGTACAAGTGGTGGTGAACCAAGTGCTTTCCAAGCAGCTGAGGAAAGGATACTCACTAATGCACCTTCGTCTATAAAAGTGCCAGATACAATCATTTTACAAACTTGTACTATGATCTGGAAAGGCACATAAGAAGGAAGGCGGGATCCTAACAATCGATTCCAATCAGAGGAAGTGACCGGACTACTTGGAGGTGGTACCATAGAAACGGGAGAATTAACCCCTTGAGTTATGAGAACTGGAGGATTTTCCTCCTATCTTGATGGAACAGGTGGATTGCCCCCAAGCTCAATAGAATCTAAGGAAACAAAAAGAACTTGAGTGGTATGATTTTCACTCTCTTCTGGAAAGGTACGATTAGCTAAAGGTGAAACAGGTCAACTGTTACCTCGACCTGTTGATTTTGGTTGGGTATAGACTCATAGGATTCACTTTCAGAGAGAGTGGTTGTAGAAATTTTGAATAATATGACACTTATTCACAGAGATTATCCTGATTATACACTATTTTTGGAATCATGCATAATACATAACCTCCTCTACGTTGATCATCAATTTAGCGAAATTAAGAAACAATCACATGCGCACATTGAAGCATCAATCACACATATCAACACAGTATATCACGGGAAAAGCATACAACTGAAAACCCCTCAACTATCTATATATTATATTGATTTAGAACATGTAACAATACATAGTACAATACTCCTCACAAGTACTCAGTACTATCTCCACCTGTTACACACAAACTAGCTCAGATCTGAACCAATCACAGGTTCAAATCTCCTCCGCTGCTTGCATGCCTCCACTGTGCAATCCTGCATGAGAATAGATGAGAATGGCTGATCCAAACTCATACTTCCCTTGTGTTGCACTACGCAATCCTCATTGGCAATCTCAATCCACTGATTGTGCAAATTTCATGCACAACTATAGTCACAACTAACAGTTGTCTTGCCCTTTCACTCACCTCTAACACTTGTCTCCACTGAACTGTCCATGCACTGAGTTAACTGATGTATT
>APFE031759912.1:7987-100110 GCA_000404065.3 Pinus taeda | reverse complement strand
CTGAACACAACTCCATCAACTCCTCATTCAACTCCACCAAACTCAATCACTTGAGTTCTAACTGAAGTCCTTCATGCAATAGCTCAACTAACCCATAAGTAAAGAATATTTCCTTCTGGCAGTTGCATGTGCCACATTTGTAGCTCGAACTGAAGTGCTGCAAGAGAATAAGATAATGCTTATAGTCCAAATATTATTAAGAGCTAACAATATTCGACTGTTCTATATTTAGACTGGCAGTCTAAAAATAGACTCCGCCCATATGTCTAAAAATAGAGGTCCATCTATTTTTACCAACATGACCAATAATCCACAAATAGCATCCTGCAACTCATAGACCATGATCCATATGTCTAAAAATAGACATAGTCTAAAAATAGACTTTGCGCCAAAAATAGCCTGCGGGCACACTTAGTGAAGGCGACTTCTTTTCACTAAGCTCCATCATCTTGTTGCATTTTCAATAGTGGTTTCGACCGATGGTTGATTCTGGTCAGTCGGTTCATCAACTAATGAAGGATTTAGGGATAGTTTCCTGTAACCAGATGGAAGTCGTTGCGGTGAAGCAGGATGGTTATCCAACACTCTTTTGGCTTCATCCAAATAGGGACAAAAGTGAAAGGGGTGAATCCCTTCACATAACCTACATGGAAATTAGGCATTTCCCTTCTGTCCATGAACTTTACTATCACTAGTTGATGGTATGCTACCAACATGATCTCCAAAGGTTGATGACATGGGATGGGGTGAATGGGAAGACCATTCTTCCAAGATCCAAGGAATATCAAGACAATTTTGATGAAGATGGTCTCTCGTACAAATTATGTATGGATATTTGACTTTGTGAGGCTTAACGAACGAATTTTCATCAGATGTTACATTCAAAGGAATGGTTGCTTGGTTGCCCCCTTGCTAAACTGGCTCCTTCTTCTTCTTCGTCTTCCCTTTCTTCTTCTTCTTAACCAACTAGTTATTAGTACCAATACTTTCACCAAGTGAAGAGGCAGAGGGGGAGGGAGAAACAAACGAGGAAGAAGGCAAAGGGTCAACTTTAGGATCAATTGGAGGTTGATTTTGTCCAGTTGGAGGTGCACTTGATTGTAGAGAAATCACGACATTTTGAACCAAAGAGGTTGAAAACAACCATACTGGTAGGCCAATGGTAAATCCAAGAAGGGACAATGTAGCCATATAAGGAGCACCAATATATCCGAAAGAAGGAAAAGGACTACGATTTCCATCAAAAGGGATTCCTTGATCGGTGGACTCCAGATTTGTCGCCATAGGTTCCAACCTAAGATCAACTAAGGAAAAGGGATGTTATTCGCGGTCAATTAATTTTAACGACACTTTAGATGCAAGTTTTCTTTTTCAGTTTTAAAGAGTCGAGAAAAAGCTAAAGATGACTCTGGTCACCTTCGATTTTTAATGAGCTTGAAAGGACAAGTGCTCAGATGGACCTTTTCTTTTAGAGAGTCGAAAAGGAACGAAAGTGACTACTCTCTGAAAAATCTAAACAAAGGGATTACCAAACCAATCCCAAAACTGCAATATACAACTTGGTGATAAATTAAAGAGAAATTTCCAAGGACTTATGTACGGTAGTCAATCTTCCCGAATGTTATGTTCAGTGCATTGCGATCAATAAGGTGGCGGACTCAGTTTCCTATGGATAAAGGATTTAAGCCTATTGTGTCTCCCAATATATACGCGACGGTACAGGGAGCACAAGTCTATGCTAGCACTTGTTGTATCAAGGAGGAGCAATCACCCAACCTTCAATGAAAACGATAGCCACTAGTTTTAACGACGCTGGAACATGTCACTAGCCTAGACCTCTAGATATGTTGCATTAAGTTTCAAAGCGTTGTTAGGTTCATTGAAATTCATTTTAAAGTTGATCTTGTTTAGAGTTTGCCTTTCAATGGTTCAACATGTAATGATTATCTAAAATTCCTAAGATGCAATCTACAATGATAAACAATCTTTGTTTATTTGAGCAATGAAAATCCTAGCTACTAGGGAAAGAAGATAACAGTGCTTTTAAGCAAAGAGCACACACTAGTGCATTTCCCTAAATCATCTTTTCGCACACAAATCAAAAAATTCTAAATGCAAATGCATATATTTACTTTTGCTTTCCTTAATGTGAAAGATGCAAAAAGGAAAACTAAAAGCAGCAAAGATCTGAAATATATTACTCAAGATGACATTTTCAACAATTTCTTCTTCAAAAAGAGAAAGGAAGACTCAAAACGACACTTTCAATTTTGAATAAAAATGCTTTTGACACTTTGAATGTAAAAAAATTAAATCAAATATATGAAGAAAAGTTTAATCGATTATCAAGGGAAGGAAGAATTTACGACACTTCTCTTTTCGACACAAAATGACAATTACGACACTTTTTGTATCAAAGCGACAAATCGACTAAAATAAATTTTCGACAAATGATTGTAAATGAGGAACAAATACACAAAAACATTCACTAATCCTAATGTAATTGAGGCTGATCTAAGTGATGCAAGTAAGCTTCAGTGAAGAGGCGCTGTTCATATGTAGCAAAACAACCAAACAAAACTGAAAACAGGTCAAAACCCCTCAATTTCTAGATGGAAAAAGAGTTTAGTCAATCATCGCACCTAGGCTTCACAGAAATTGAGATGCATTGCACTTTCTACACTCGAGAGGTGCTATGCAAACTGAGTCACAATGGAAGACAGTGCGATGGTCTAGGGAACGCAACTGAAATAGGTTTTGGCTCAAATGTGGAGTTGTTTTCAATGAATTAAGCTGGGTTTTGATGAACAATGATAAGAAAAGTATGATGAAATGTCTTGAGAGGTTATTGAGCTACCAAAAGGGCATCTAGATGTGCTTGCAAGTCCAATGTTTAATTCATAAACTAAACCAGAGATTGACTGAAGCAGCATTCATCTACTATGCAATTGCAACGCAAGAGCAGTTTGAAGGCTACTTGGCTAACTTCAGACTTTGTCTATAGTTTATCAAATTGAACATAAAAAAAACAATAAAAGCAAACAAACATCTGGTCTTCCCCAATGGAGTCGCCAATTTGTTTCAGGGAAAACTAATATTCCTAAAGAATGCTAGCCCTCTAGGTTTGGCACCTACCCTAGAAACAACAGTTTAAAGCAATTCAATGATTTTTCCTATGTAACAGATAAGAGAAAGATAATGGAACCACCCTAGAACTTCCGCTTAATCCCTTGCTTGATCTCTCTCTCATTTGGCAGATCCTGCAACTCCTCCCCGTACTTAACACGCTTGGAGAGTACTTGCACAAGTACAGCAACAAAGCATTGTCAAAGCATCGTGATCTATTACAACATAAACATTACAAAATCAGATAATAATGAACAAATGATAGCATTCACAATTGCACAATCATATGGGAGAAAACTTGAAGAGCTTTATTAATAGAAAGGAGAATTACAACCCAGTTGTCTGATCCAGCGCCATCCTCCCAGCTTCAATCCTTCTTCACCTCATGAAATAGCAAGATCACACCAACAAGAATACAATGCTCTCCCCTCAATGACAAACTATCAGCACTTCCTTGCAATTCACAATATTCCAGCCCCCTGATCTCTTGGATGGGAGATCAATTTATAGATTTTTGCAAGGGTGTGAGTCGTCCATGGGGTTTGATTAGTGTCATTCCACTTGTTACAATTGGTTCCACAAGAGAAGGGATTGGAGATGGTTTCCTAGTTCCCTTGTTCATCGTTGGGCGAATTCAGAGAGGCAAGTGGCACAGGAGAAGTTTCTAGAAGATTCCATGAGCAACCAACTAACAAACTATCCTGGAAATTTGTCCATCCTCGCCCATCACACCCTATAGAGGGCCTAAATAGTATGCATCGCACCTTGGCAGTGTATCACTCAGTATGCATCGCACTTTTCCAGTGGAGTGTCAGTATGGTTCAATTTAGGCAATTTCTAGATGGTTTCTCAGATGGAACTTTTTAGGAATGATGTATTTAGATGACTATGTTCCTTTAGGGTATGAAACAACTCTTTTAAGGGTTGATGAGCCCTAATATATCGACATATAATTTTGGGGTTGATGTGCCCAAATATGTCTATAACACCCAGTTTATGGATTTTCAATATTTAGCTCAGAAACTATTCTAGAAGGTTTGTACGGTCCAGCTAACCACAACCCTTCATAGGTCTACTTTGTTTGTTGGAAACAAAGTTAGAGATGAACAGGTGATTGAGTATATACAACAGGTATTTTTAGATCTCTTTCTTGCCACAAACAGTTTCGGAGAGTGCCCATTTCCATTCAAGAATCCCTTTCTAATTCTACCTATCTTGATTCTAGTCCTTGGGAACCAATGCTTGCCTCTTGTCTTCAATGAGGAGATCCATTGAAATAAAGTTTGTTGTTGAACACACATTAATCGAATTAATAGCAATAGATAGTCCAAGATTGCTTTCTGAAATATTTGTGGCTTTCACAGACCTTAACTATAATGTTGTTGCAACTGAAATCTAGAATCACAACACAAGGGTTGCAACTGTGGTGTATGTTACTGATGAACTTATTGGGGTTCCAACTAATGACTTTGAAATTCTTTCAAAGATCAAGCTTCAACTTTTCAGTGTTCTGAAGGGTGATAATGACAGGGGAGGTGCCAAGACTATTGTTTCTATGGTTATTATTCATATAGAGAGGCATGAGCATCAAATGATATTCACCAACTGTGACTATGAGAGATCACATACTAGTAGTGCAGGGTCCAGGAGTGATCAAGCCAGGCCCGTTGTGACTCTGCAGAACTAGGTCAAGAAAGGTTATTCAATTATTAATATCAAGTGCAAGGACCGGCCAAAGGTTTTATTTGACATTGTATGTACTTTAATTGACATGCAATATGTATTTTTTCATGGCACCGTTGATGCCGAAGGACCTGATGCTTATCAAGTATAGATTTTGACACACCACTTTGAGTATGTTTTTATCAAGTATTTAACTTTTTTACTCATACTTGTCTTTTCATGTACTGATTGGATTTTATGCCTCTATTTTTTTGATGTGAAGGAGTATTATATCAGACATATAGGTAGTTTCCTAGCGAACTCAGAAGTAGAACAGCAATCAGTAATCCATTGTTTGGAGGCATCCATAGAAAGAAGGATCCCTTAGGTATGTCATATTTTTCATATAAGCATTTTGAAAAAATTTGGATGTATTCTAAGATTTTATAGATATATACTCACATACAAATAGAAATATTGATAGATATATAGGTATACACACAAAAATAGACATGGATATACACAGTCTCACAAATAGATATACAAATACATAAATTGCAGTTTTTTAAGGTGAGATCCCTTGAATTGTTTGACAAACTGAGCATATGGTTGGTTGGTGATGAGAAGTGTCCGATCTAATCCAATCTGCAGGGCTAAGACTTGAATTGTGTAGTGGTGATCATGTTGGTCTTCTCTCTAATGTCATGCAGATATTTTGTGAAAATGGACTTGAATTTGTAAGTGTTTCTTGCGACTAGGTTCTCTTTCTCTTTTTCTAATTGTTTTTTTCACTATGGGCTTGAGGCATTGATTAAATTTGTCAATATTTGGAAACCACGCCTTAAACATTTTAGATGGAAAATAGGTGCAATATCTAACCTTAATATTTTTTCTTACAAATTGCATTTCTTCATGACATATAGGAGTATTTTCTCGAGCAATAATGAATTCTCTTAGTTTTGATTATTTTTGTGATTCCTTATAGGCATATTTAAAAAAATCAATTTCAATTGTTTCATGTTATGCTTCATCATCTGAGCAAGCTCAGGTACAAGGTAAAATTGTCTACCTTCAATACTCCAACGGTCGAGAAATTGTCAACAACAAGAATGATAGGGATGTTGCCAACAATGTTTTGTTGGTCACTATTGAGGGTGTAGAGGTTGGTGATGTTAGCGTTAATGTTTTTCATTTGACAAATGTTTAAAACTCTACATTGAAAAGATCAAGGCTTGGAGCAGAAAAGGTATTTTAGCCTCTTTAAGTCAATGTTAATTCTATTTTTTTGTAGTAATTTTTTTATTAAAACGACTGTGTCAAGAAAGGAGTACTCTTAAAGAGAAAGCTTAAGGTAGATTTAATTCTTATATTTACAAGATATTATATTTGAAGGAGTGCTCCATCTAGAGGCATCTTGGACTATCTTTGGAAAACATGCATTCTATTCTTATATGTCTCTCTCAACCTATTATCTTCTTCCTCTATAAAACATATTAAAAGCAATAAAAGGGGTTAATGATTAGTAACAGTGTCTAAGTAGTGTTGTTATATTTTCTCATTACTTCCTTTCTTTTTTGAGTGTGTGAAAAAGAGCTATTGTAGAGCATGTGTGGTTGTATTCTTCTACTATGAACATTGTGATTTGTATGTGTCCCATCTATGGAGTTGAAGAATCTTGACTTCCCCAAGATCTAGGAGACCTTTGGTATTTTATTACTTGTCAAAAACCTTTTAATTCCTACAACCCTTGATAAAAAGCACTTATCAACTTGTTTTTCATGACTATTTCATGTGATTTGTGTGTAAGAAGTTCTACGTTTTCTTACACTCTAAGCAATGGGACTTGAATTGTTTTCTTCACCTTATTTTCTTTTCATTTTTCATTTCCACGATGCACTTTTTAATTTACTCAAGCTATGTTATCATTCAAAAAACAAAGACTATTTACTTCCTCGATTTTGTGCCCCTTGGGCATATAGGGGATATAAAATATGCAGATTTTGTTTATGTTTAGTTAATTTTCTATCATAAAACAATGATATTTTCTTTCAGTTTTCTTATTTTCTATTTCAGAAAGAGAACCAAATTGTTTTTCTTGATCCATGTGCATTAGGAAGCATGAAAAATAAAAAAAGATACATTAAAATATTATTTAATTAGCCATTACAACCTACTGTACCTGTTATGTTCTAAACTGTATTTAGGGATTTTTTAGTTTGGAGTAGCATTGGGTTGCATGTCCAAAACATTGTGAAATTTTGTATTGTTTTCCATACATCATTTCAGTTTTTAGGCAATTCAAGCGTGATGTTTTTGCTATTTAATTGCAAATTATGAACAAAACAATAATATTTTGTTGGATTTAAGGTACCTCTAAGTTATAATCATTCATTGACTTGAATTTAATGCCTCATAACACTTTGGAAAACCTCCTAGAAGTTAACAAGAACTAGCTTTGAATCGAGAGGAGGTAAGCAAGGTTAGAGTGCCTTATTTCCTAGTGTTATCTGGACTCCCTTCAACTTTTACAGGGTGGTAATTTCTAGTTGATAACGTTCAGTATATGATTCAGTTTGGTTCTTTACAAAATGACTTGAAACAATGACCAAATTTCAAATGTATATGGAAATACATACTAAAGATAATATAATTTTATCAATGTCCAACAAGTGACCATATATAGGTCAATGTGATACAAAGTTGGAGCACAAAGGCCACTTCTAGAAAAACATAACATAACCAAAACTAGTTTATATTGTAAAAAAAACCTAAATTATACAAGCTCATAAATAGGTCAGTGTGATACAAAGTTAGAGAACAGATGCCACTTCAAGAAAAACATGATATAAACAAAAATAGTTTATTCTATAAAAATCCTAAACTGTATAGCTTCAAAGCATGTGTTAGAAAAATATATATTACAGGGCAATGGAACACATAAAATACATTGCAGAAATATAAACACAGAAAACACATAAAACAAGAGAGACACAGATATACGTGGCTCACCCAATTTGGCCTATGTCCACGGAGAAACAGTTAGTCTTTCCTTTTATATTATCCAGCAAAATGAAGAGATACAACCTATAGTAGATCTGATATACTTCACTCTTTACTCTCACACAATCTCCTCTCTTTCTCGCTCAAAATACAGATCTACATAGACGCAATACAATTCTCTCATATATAGTAAGGGCTTGCCTTCTAGGGAATAAAACCCTAAATTAAACATAACTTCTACCATCAGATCTTTGCTCAATGAATGGCCTAGATTGACTACGAAATTACAACATTTTACAAGGCAATTTTACATCTATTTTTAGCTTCGAGGGCGCCACCACATTACGAACTGGGGTCCAATGCGGTGATACCTCTGAATAGAGAAGATAATCAGGCTCCACACCCAACAATCTCCCACTTGGAGACTAATTATAGCAACTCCACCATTAATTCATTTGTTGGACAATGACTCCACTTTGAACCTGGTTGTTTCTCATCTTCATCATACTTGAAGACCAATTGAAACTAAGCATAATCTCAGTTTCTCCCTGGTTACAACTTTTGTAAACATATCTGCAGGATTCAAGCTAGTGTGTTTCTTTTCCAGCTTCAATTGTCCATCTTCCAACACTGACCGTATGAAATGGTATTTGAGTTGTATATGTTTAGTCTTGGAATGAAATGCAGAGTTCTTTGCAAGATGTATGGCACTCTAGCTGTGACTATATAACCTACCCAACTCCTGCTTCTTACCCAATTCATCAAGAAACTTTTGTAATCAAATCATTTCTTTACTAGCCTCTATAGCAGCAACATACTCTGCTTCCGTTGTTGAGAGTGCAACAACACTTTGCAGTTTTGAAACCCAACTGATAGTTGTTCCACCTACAGTAAACACATACCCTGTTGTGCTCCCCCTGTTATCTCTATCACCCGCCATATTTGCATCAACATATCTCTGTAGAGCAATGTTTGAACCACCAAAGCATAATGTTTGATTTGTGGTACCTCTCAAATACCTGAGAATCCACTTCACCGCCATCCAATGTTCTTTTCCTGAATTGTTCATGTACCTGCTTACAACTCCCGCTACATGTGCAATATCAGGCCTTGTGCAGACCATTGCATACATTAAGCTTATAATTGTTGATGCATATAGAACTCTAGACATATAAGCCATTTCTTCCTGAGTCTTGGGACACACCTCCTTACTTAGTTTGAAATGAATAGCCAAAGGTATACTAACTGGTTTTTCATTCTGCATATTAGATATTTTCAACACCTTTTCTATGTACTCACTCTGAGACAATGTTAATTTTCGATTCTTCTTGTCTCTAGTTATTCTCATACCAAGGATTTGTTTTGCAACACCCAAATCTTCATTGTAAATGAGCACAATTTTCTTTTGAGCACATTTATTTTCTACATGTTAGAACCTGCAACAAGCATGTCATCTACATACAATAACAATATAATATAGTTGTCATCATTTTGCCTCTTGAGATAAACACAATGATCAGAGTGACATCTAGTATAACCTAGTTCATACATAAACCTGTCAAATTTTAGATGCCACTGCCTTGGACCCTGTTTTAAGCCATACAAGCTCTTCTTCAACCTACACACTAGTTTCTTCTTCCCTTTTACCTCATATCCTTGTGGTTGTTGCATATATATTTCTTCCTCCAAATCCCCATGGAGAAAGGTTGTCTTTACATCTAACTACTCAAGATGAAAATCATCAGCTGCTACAAGACTTAAAATAGTTCTGATTGAAGTCAATTTAACAATAGGAGAAAATATCTCATCAAAGTTTATACCCTTTTTATGTGCAAACCCCTTCACCACAAGTCTAGCTTTATACCTTTTTCTACCTCCATCTTCTTCCTTCAGCCTGTAAACCCATTTATTCTACAATGTTGTTTTACCTGCAAGAAACCTAACTAAGTCCCAAGTCTAGTTATGTGCTAAGGAGTCCATCTCTTCTTTCATGGCTTGCTCCCACTTATTCCTAGTTTCTACCTGCACTGCTTCATGATAACATTTTGGTTCACCAAAATCAGTGAACAATACATAATATAATGAAGGAAAGTATCGTTTAGGGGGTCTACTTATCCTAGTAGATCTTCTAACACCACTTTCAGGTGTTTGAGGTGCTTATTATTGTTGTGGTTGTTGTTGTTGTTGTTGTGGTTGTTAATCATTATGATTTTTAGGCACCTTCACTTTTTATGTGATCTCATCAAGCGTTGTGTATTCTCTTTTCTTTTTCCTGTTTCTTTTCTTGCATCTAATCCTTATACAAAACCTTTTCATTGAATATGGCATCTCTACTTCTAATGATTTTGTGTTTTTCATAATCATAAAAGCGATAACCAAAATCATTAACACCATATCCAATAAAGGTACATTTCTTTGATTTTGCCTCAAGCTTTGTTTTATTTTCTTTATTAATGTGGACAAAGGATTCACGACCAAAAGTATTTAAAAATGAGTAGTTTACCCTTTTACCTGTCCATGCCTCCTCTGGATTACCACCATCCAAGGAACTTAAAGGCCCTCTGTTTATTAGATAAACAACAGTATCTATAGCATCTGCCCAAAATTTGTAAATGAAATCATGAATGCAATCTCATGCACCTTGCACACTCCATGATTGTCCTATTCATCCTTTATGACACACCATTTTCTTGTGGTGTTCCTGGAACTGCCTTCTCTCTATGAATTCCATTCTCTGAACAGTACCTATCAAACTCTTTGCTACAATATTCACCTCCATTGTTTGATCTGAGACACTTCAACCTTTTTTCCTGTCTCATTTTCAACCGAAGCTTTCCATTTCTTTAAAGTATCAAATACATCAAATTTATTTCGAATACAATAAATCCAGGTTTTTCTGATTGCATCATCAATAAAAGTAACATAATAACGAGAGCCACCAAGAGATGATCATTGAGCAGGTCCCCATACATATGTATGCACAAGCTCTAATTTTTCGCTCTTCTTTTCTTTCCCAACTCTAAGGAATCTGACTCTCTTCTATTTTTCATAAACACAATTCTCACATAATTTTAAATCAACATGCTACAAACCTGGCAACAAATTTTTTGAGTGAAGAATCTGCATCCTCTTTTCACTCATGTGCCCAAGCCTATGATGCCACAATGACACATCTTCTCTTGTAGAGGTTAAAGCATTAACAAAATTAGAAATACCATTGCATAAATACAATGTACCAACCTTTTCTCCTTTTACTCTTACCAGGGCTCCTTTAATGACCTTTCAGGTTTTATCTGTAAAAGTAATTACACAACCTTCACCTCCCAACTTCCTTGTTGAAATCAAATTTTTCTTTAGATATGGAACATGCCTTACCTCTTTCAATAACCATTGATTTCCATTCTATTGTTTTATGAAAATTGTACCCATTCCAATGATTTTATAGGGTTTATCATCACCCAATCAAACCTGTCCAAAATCTCCTTGAACATAATCATGAAAATGTTTCCTATCAGGTGTGGCATGGAATGAGGCCCCTGAACCTACCACCTAGGCATCAATAATATTTTCTAATGAAAGAACCACGACATCTTGCAACATATCGCCTGTCACATTCGCTTCATGATTGTTTTTCTTGTTGCGTGTCTCCTTCTTTTCCCTTCCAAGACTTGCAGTGTTTCTTCAGGTGTCCTTTCTTCCCGCATTTCCAACAAACTATCCCCAATCTGGACTTGGATCTGCATTTCCTTGACTTACTGTGATATCTTGGGCTCTTTCCTCTTTTCGTTTTTCTTCCCCTAGTCTCTGCAATCAAAGCATTACCTGGTGTCTCACCGAAGCTTTTCTATCGCATTTCCTTACTAAGGATTGCACCGACAACATCATCAAACTTTAAAGTACTAGATCCAGAGACAAAGTTACTAATGGCCATAACTAAACCATTCCAACTTTCTGGCAATAAGCATAGAAATAACAAAGCCCTAACTTTATCATCAAAAGTTACCCCTACAGAACTTAACTGACTGGTAACTGTATTAAATTCATTTAAATGATCAGTAACAGATCCACCTTCTAACATCTTCATATTAAATAAACGCTTCATAAGAAATACCTTATTTGAGGCAGAGGGTTTTTCATATAGTTTGGCCAATGCCGAGATTAAACCCTCCGTTGTTGTTTCCTTTGAAATATTAAAGGCTACTGACATCGTTAGGCACAGTCGTATTGTTCCAAGTGCCTTTCTGTCGAGAATATCTCATTCTGTGTCTGTCATACTCGTCAGCTTCTTTTTTTTTCCCTCAATAGTAGGTATAGATCTTTCTGATATAGATAATCTTCCATCTGCATCTTCCACCACTGGTAGTTTTGGTCATTAAATTTTTCGACCCTAAACCTGCCATCTTCCACCATTGCTCCCACTCAAACCAAAAACCCTTCTCCTGCGAGTTTATCAGCCAAATAGACCTTCGTCTCTCATACCATTTGTTAGAAAATTATATATTACAGAGCAGTGGAACATAAAATATATTGTAGAAATATAAACAAATAAAACAAGAGAGGCACAGATATACGCGGTTCACCCAATTTGGGCTACGTCCACGGAGAAACTAGTCCATCCTTTTATATTATCCAACAAAATGAAGAGATATAACCCACAGCAAATCCGTTGTACTTCACTCTTCGCTCTCACACAATCTCCTCTCTCTTTATTGCACAGAATATAGATCTACATAGACACAATACAATTCCCTCATATATAGCAAGGGGTTGCCTTCTAGGGCCAAAAACCTTAAATTAAACATAACTTTTACCATTACATCTTCGCCTAATGAATGGCCCAAATTGACTACGAAATTACAACATTTTACAAAGAAATTTTACATCTATTTTTAGCTTCGGGGGCGCTACCCCCTATCCCCTGCCAGGGGAGGCTCCAAATAATCGTCATTGCCCCCCCTTGGACCCCCCTAGTGGCGAACATGTTACAGGCAATGTTGCCGCCACATTACGAACTAGGGTCCAATGCGGCGATATCTCTTAATAAAGAAGATAATCACGCTCCACACCTAACAGCATGGAGCCAGGAAACAAATAGATATTGCAGGGATGTGCAAGTTTAGTGGAGAACCATAGAAAAACATTAACACTATTATTGGGGATGGAATGCCTAGGGGGCAATTAACTTCCCTTAAAGGTGCCAAACTACAGCCAATATCCAATACATATCAATTTTATGTTCAATTTAATGAATATGCAAGTGCCAAAATATAATGCAAGGAACAAAATATCAAACTTCAAGATGAGAGAATTCTCATTTCTTATAGCTCTTTAGGGCCTAGGGTGTAAGATACAGCTAGAGTTCGTTAGTTGTCTAATTGTTGCACTTGGGTACATAATAATTGAGTTCACGTCCCCTACTAAGTTAAAACTTAGACCATAATCTAACCATCTTTAGGGCCTAGTGCCTAGGTTACTAGTATAATTGTTAGATGTCTAATTGTTGCACTTGGGTACATACTATTGATTTCACGTGACATAATAAGTTAGAAGTTGACCAATAACCTAACCATCTACTTGACCCAAAGGATACCTCATTGAATTAACACGATGGAAAATGGTGAATTTCATGACAAGTGAATTGGGAAATTGGGAACTATATATTTGAGTTCTAACTCAGATACATTGGAAGTAAATGACATAGTTATAGAAACAATTCCAAAATTTCATTTGTTTGGCATATCTAAAAAATTTGGTGGGTATGTGGAGATAGCATGTGAAAATGATAGTATGTAGTACAATTAGTTCAGGATGGACTTATTTTTACATTTTGGACTCAGAAAGGAGCGGCAAGGCCAAGATGCAACCAATAAATCATTATGTTAGTAAGAGGTTTATTTCCTATGGACCCTAAGGATCATGGCATATTGAGCATGTTACCCACCCAAATGTATGAGTAGCCATAGGAGAAATTGTTTCTTCTATGATACAATTTGCAACCAGTTAACATAAATTATTTATTATATGTTGTCTTTTTATTTCCATTTGTTTTCACTAGTTATCTATAGCCTAAACTTTTAGCATGTAACTTAGTTGGCAAGATTGTGCCTAAGCTTTTCCTGAAGGTTGAATACTAAGTTATTTAAGTTTTTTTTTTTTCTATTGTGACGTTTTATTTGCTTTATTTATACAAGTCATCTGGACACATAGTAACCACCATTGTGCAACTGAAGAAAACTTGTTCAAGTTTCTTACTTTTTTGGCGAAAAATGGCATTGACATTGTTTATGTTGAGGTATATGTTGTATAAATCTTTTATAGTCTATGTTTGTTTATATTCTAGTGTTCATCGTCTTTCATGTCTTATAATCTGCGATGTATCTTCTTTCATTTTCAGAAAAGGAACTCAATATTGATGATCGGAAGCAAGAATTGAAGAAATAGGAGAACAATAACACTGGAGCAACAAATGCAAAAACAGAGAGAGAAGAGAACCATTCTAGTGATACTTATAAAGCCAATATCCTGCATAAGACACACTCATACAAACTGATGGTCAAGTTTTTAGAGTTGATGAATTCACTTGCAATGCCTTGGTAACACAACTATAATGGTAATTTGAAGTGAATAAACAAAGTTTCATGTGTAAATTGTAGCCTAGTCAATATTAAGTTGGAAACTCATGTTGTAATATTTGATATTTCATATAATATAATTTGTGGTTGAAATTATTTATAATTGTACTTTATCTTTTTTAGCATTATAATTAACATATGTAACTTTGTCTTTGAGGTAAATGAACATGCATATTGTATGACATTTTTTTAATTTAGTCGCAAAATCATACTAATTAATTTATGTTGATTAATAATAAACACAAAGTCAATTTAAAACTACTAAATTACTAGTTTATATTAATTAATGATTAACAAAAATAAAATAAATATACAACAACTAAATTAATCATTTATAATGATTATAAGTAAATGAAATGAATATAAACTACTAAATCATTCATTTATATAATAAATATGAAACTAGAAAAAAATATAAATGACTATTGTAAATGATAAATTTGTGATTACAAATGACAACTAAATTTTCAATATATATGATTAGTAGTACCTAATTTACAGTATCTTATAACACGACCGAAATTTAGTCATATTTCTTTAGTCATTAATTGGTTTCAAACGATGACTAAAATTTGCATATATATGACTATTAGTAGTTAATTTACAGTATCTTATAACACAACCAACATTTTGGTCGCATTTTTTTGTCATTATTTGGTTTTCCCGAGTGATCATATAGTAATATATTTTGTTGTGTATTTGGTTATTAATTGTGGCAATAAATGACTAAATTTATGACTAAATATATTACTAAACGATCAAATTGAGACAACCAATTAATGACTAAGCTAAAAACGACTAAAAGTTGGTCGCGTTATATGACACTGTAAATTTTTTTGGACAATTTCAAAGGGGTTGAATAAAAAATCAATAACAAAAATATACACAATGAAAAAATTTCAAAAAATACCACTATATTCATTTACGAGTCTTCTTCAAAAGAGTAATATTGATTTTTCAATTTATTTAAAGAATTGAAAAAAAATTACATGAACACGTGTCTCCAAAATGCGATTGAAATATTACTTTGTCAACTTTGAAAAATAATAAAAAATAAATAAATTTTGAATAAAAAAATAAATTTTAACATGAAAATTTAGTTCTCTCCTTGTAGATCACGTTTATATATATATATATAATGCATTTTAGACTAAGTTATGCTACGTGAACACACGCATACCTCTTGAATTTTGCAAAAAAATTGCAAGGTCATATATTGCATTTAATGGAAAATTGAGAGATTATATGACACTAAAATTTTTTGCAAAAAATATCATTAGGACAACAACATAATTCTCCACATATTGTCTTTTTACTCCGAATCAAAATTCATAATGCTTATATGAATTTTGAGGGGTGCAATTTGATAAAAGAGAAAAAACTTGAAATTTCATCACCACATTTGGCCCAAAAATGTAACCCATCTTCATGTTTTCACCTAGGGAGAACAATACAATTCAATGAGATAAGATTGATTGATGTATGATCTCAATATGGAGATAAATATGAAGAATCAAATGTATTGCTAATAAATACATCAAAGCATCATTCTCAATTTGTCCAATATCAATCAGAGCGCATCTTAATAAAAACCTATGCAAGACGAGGGAAAAATACTTAGCTTATGCACATTTGTTTTCATTTCTTAAGACTTCATCATATCAAAGAGAAGTTACGTGACTACATTTGAATGTTCAATAAAACATGTAGTTCATTGAAATGTATGAAGATAATTTTTTAATATATCTGCTCGCAAGAGCATTCTAATCTTTTCTAATCTTTCAATTAAACTTGGGCATACTTTTTTGTGAATCGATTTGTATGATTTTTATTTCTTTCGAAATATATGGGAATTGAAAATTATATTAATATATATCATTTTATTATCATTTTTAATCATTTTTCGTATTGAATCTATTTTACCAAATATTTATTTTTCTAATGTGTGTATTTTGATTTGCATTTTTAAATGAATTATTTTTCATTAGAATCATCTTATATGGTCCATTGAAGCAAAACAGTTTTTATATTTTTTGCTATTTACATATATTCATTAATACTCATATAAATGTGAATGTAAATTTTGAATAACATTCATTTAAATAAAAATACAACTCTTACTAAAACAATTATAGGTAATGTTGGGTATTTTTCATTAAAATCATCTTATATGATCCATTGAGGCAAAACGACTTTTTTTTTTGCATATATTCATTAATACTCATATAAATGTGAATGTGAATGTGAATTTTGAATAACATTCATGTAAATAAAGATACAACTCTTACTAAAAGAACTATAGGTAATGTTGGGTGTGTGTTATATATATGCAGACCCAAAGATGGTGTGCACCTACCCATGGTTTTCTTCATGGGTTTTACACATGGTTTTGGGCATGATGGTTTTTTTTCCCATTATATTTTGTAGATCTGGTCAAAGGAATTACGGTTATGTTCCAATCCAAGGTTAATGGATTGAGGTTTATGAATGCTTTGACATTGATATGTATGTATTTATATGATGTTTATGAATGCCTCATAAAGGGTATCATGACATATCTGGATTTCCCTCCCCCATTTCTCTCATGTTGGATTACTCAAATCAATCATTTCATGGGTACATTCACAAAGATTACATTTCAACATATTTACCATGAGAAGAACCAGGTTGCAAATTCAATGTCTAAATTGGAGATGGTTGTTTCATTTGGAAACTTCTATTACACATACATGGAAGGTGGGACAAAGCTGGCACAGAGATCCTTTCCGTCACCATAGACTTACAGGATGGCACTATGAACTAATTGCATAGATATTTATTGTACTCTTTTATATGTCTTTGTTTACAATTTTTGCATATTGGGAGCCACATCTAAATATTATTACAATTATCTTATGTAGTTAAATAGTACCAAATTTTGGTTGACTCTTTGCCTGGATGGTCTCAGAATATGGTATGTTTTGGCTTCCATTAGTGTATTTTGATAGATATGTCACTGATTATGTTTAGCTCAATGTACTCATACTTCTTATTCTAAACATATGCACTGGTACATAATATAAACCAGTGTTTTTTTCATCTAAATATATATAATATATATATATAATATATATATATATAGTAAAATTGAAAGAAATATAATGAAAAATCAATCTGGTAGTCCCGAATTTGGGATCCAAGGGGAAATCTCTATATATTTGTTTTGTGTTTCTCGCCATTGTATATTTTCTGTTTTTTAAAAATTCGTTTGCAGAGAATTTATGTACATGGTTAAAACCTACAAGTAATTTAGTTGATAAATGTTGCATGCACTATTCAGGCTACTAAGAAACGGGGCATAAGTGAATGATTTTAACTTTTTAAAGTAGAAGGTATCTAATTTCCCAATCCATATTTTTTGGTAAATTTGTATATACTTAAATCAATTAATATTTTTAATTGCAACCATATCATATTGGAAATTTACAAGGCACATAGTCACTTGTTGACTTTCAATTGATTGTAAAATGCAATAATATAAGTGTATTAATGTGATATATAATTTTTAAAATCAAACTCCATTGTAAATAAATTTTCATTTCTTAAAAAAGACATAATTAATTGATAATGACAGCCAAGTGGAGTATTAAGGTTTCATTAAACATGTATCATAGATGATTGATATGTTTGAAATTTTTGAATGGTAAGAAATTTCATTTCATTATCCAATAATAACATTTTATAAATTTGTATTTTTAAATAAAATGAAATTATATCATGAGTCAATATGGCACAAAGTTATGTCATCAACTTTCACTTATTTACATGGATTAATATGAGTGCATTAATGTGATATATAATAGTCACACACTATGAATCATTTCTTTCAAAAACAAATATTAGAATTTCTTAATAATAAGAATTAAGTAGATTATTTAAGCTAGTGGGCAATGGGACAAATCAATAACTTCAAACTCTTAAATCTTAAGGCATTGGATTTTCAAATTCACAATTTGCCTTAACTTAGATGTGCTCTTAAATCTTTAAGAAGTTAATTGACTTTCATTTTCCTATCATGTGATTTAATAAAAGTGTATAAATGTGACATCGTTGTTTTTGAAATCAAATGACACATAAGACTAAATATTTATCATAATAAAACATGGAATGATTAATTGATAATGAATGTTAAGTGGACTATTCATGGTTATTTAAGAGATGGGTCATAAATGGATGTCTTTAAACAATTTGCATCATATGACAATTGATTTTCTCATCCACATTAACAATTTTTAAAGTTCAATCATTGAAGAAATTATTTCCGATAAAAATAATGTGATAGAAGCCAACAACACATTAACTTATTTATTGGATTCTATTTAGTTATATGCATTGATGCAAACTTATAAGTGTATAGCACTTTTGAAATTATTTAAGATCTTAACGTAAGTTAACGGTATAATTTTTACAAAAGTCCATAACTTTTTATAATTATATATTACTAAATCAATTACTTTTATATACAATCATCCCATAGAAGTCGATAAGTCAAGAATGTGTTTATTCACTTGTATATGCCAATCATGTAGTTTGATATCAGTGCATAAATGTGACATTGTTGTTTTTTAAATAAAAATCTATGTAAAAAAATGATTTTCCTAACAAAATGTGGAATAATTAATTGATAATGAGTATTAATTAGACTATTCAAGCTCATTCAAAAGATAAACCATAAATAGATGTCATTAAAGTTTTTGCGCCATAATATGACATTTGATTTTCTCATTCACAATAACATTTTGTAAATTTCAATTTTTAAATATATCATTTGTAGTTTATATAATCTCATAGAAGCTCATAAAAATAAATAAATAAATAAATAAAAATTGGACATTAAGGGTGTGATGGCATTAATATTATCCTGTGATTTAGTTTTCCTTTTTTGTTGATTTGAATGGCTTCGCTTCCTACTCTGAGTATACACCATGGAGCGCCTTATTGCCTCCTGGGTTTCACTTGACTACAGATTGTCTTATTATGCCAGTTATAACTTCCATGAATAGAATCACATTATATACCTTATATAATATAATTATGCTTTTTCGGTCCTGAAAAAAACTTCCATGAATAGAATAAGTGTATGTTGGGTTATTCATTTTTCCTCGGAGGGGACAAAAAGACAAAGGTCGTGTTTCGAACAATGGGTATGTCTTGCTAGGATGAAAATGGAATGCACAATTGATGCGAGGGTTTACACGTTCCAGTGTTGGTATCCAACCAACGCCTCTTGATTTGCCCTGGTTTTTTCCTCCTTGGATGGTCTGAGCAAAGGGCTATCAATTTCTTTTGGCATAAGGGAACAATGTATCAAGCAGGAGTAGGTTTGGATCATTGTTTGTTGCATTAGGGCCAATTTGGGGCCCAAGAACTCTGTGAGATGGGGCTATCCTCTTCCACGATCCTTGCTTTTGGCATGCACAAAAAGGCACTGTCATGAGCCCTTTACCCCATCCATCCATGAATAAAAAATTATGCCTTAAATCTTGGGTGGAAGGTATTCATAGCTTCCCATAGCATGTCTGGTCACGCCCCCTGGAGTTTTTGCTGCCTAAACAAAGGGCTATTCTAGAATAGAAAAAATTCCAAATTTTCATAAAGAATTTGAAAGGAATGACATACACAGTATGGACCAAAAGTTGGGACTCTATTTTATCTTTAAAAAATACATAAGAAAAAATGGAGCATTCTTGTTTATTACCAAGCTCTACAATATGAATGGAAAATTCTCACCGAACATTTCTAGCTCCAAGGTTATAATATCAGTAGAAACACACCAGTAATCCTAAACTCAAGATTGGGAGCATCTTCATTAAAGCCTCCACTTCTCTCTCATGCAATTGTCAACCCTGGTTCAAAGCAGTGTAATTTGGGACCGTTTGAAAGGAGTTTTAATAATGATGCTCGGGAGATAGCAAATGCAACTATAGGTCAATGCATTTATGCAAATGGCCTTTCCTTTAACTTTGTGTGATCTCCTTACTGGGCAAAGATGATAAAAGCAGTGAATGAAGCCCCAAAAGGGTACAAAAACTCTGGATATGAGGTCTGCACTACAATGTCGAGTGTTGAGAAGTTAGATTTTGAGGCTAAATTAAGCCCCATTCGTAATTCGTGACGCATTTCAAGGGTGTCCGTCATTTCTGATAGATGGATAGATCAAAAGAATAAGCCTTTGATCAATGTGATTGCTCGAAGCCTAATTTTTTGAAAGGTAGTGGATTGTGAAATATTCACAATTCATTGCTGACATCTTGATTGAAGCAATTGAATTGGTGGGGCCACAAAATGTTGTCCAGGTAATAACTGAGAATGCCACAGTGTGTAGAGCAACAGGCCTAATTATTGAAGGCAAATATCAGCACATCTTTTGGACCCTTTGTGTTGCACATTCATTGAACCTCGTGTTGAACAAGATGGGGAAGCAAATTGAGTGGATTCGAGTTATTTTTGAAGAGACAAAAGAAATTCAAGCCTTCATCACAAACCACCACATGTCCCAAAGCATCTACAGGGCATTTGCGAAGTTAGAGCTCCTTAAGGTACCTAAACTTTAAAGTTTATTTCATAAATTCTAATTTCTACGACTCTAAATTCAAATATGTAAATTAGAATCTCAAATGTCATGATTCGTGAATCATAATAGTTATTCAACCAAATTATGATTTTTAATTTATTGAAACATTGGCAATTTGGCACTTGCAAGTTGTCGAGACTCGTTTTACTTCTCACATCATAGTCTTAACAAGGCTTATGCAAGTGAAAGAAGCATTACAATCAATGGTATGTAGTTCTCTTTGGAATCAATGGAGGCAATCCCAATCTGATAGAGTACAAGCAGTGAAAAAGTTGGCTGTTGATGATGAATGGTGGGATAGGATGGAGTACCTCTTGGCATTTACTATGCCAATTGTGGATTTGCTCCGCCTGTTTGACACAGATATGCCTAATTTGGGAGAGGTGTATGAGAGCATTGATTCCATGATAGAGAAGATGAGGATGGTTATAAATGCCAAGGAGAAGGACCCAAATGAATTCTTTTACAGAGAAGTAAAAGATATATTAACCAAAAGGTGGAACAAGATGACCACCCCATTGCACCTTTTGGCCTATGCAGTGAATCCAAAATATTATGTTGCAGAGTTGCTAAATGATCCAGAAAGAACCGCACCAAACAAAGACCCAGAAGTCTCACAAGGATTTAAAAAAAAAAAATAGAAAGCTTTTTGTAGATCCTAAAATTGGGATTCATACTCATTCAGAGTTTTCTTATTTTGTGGGATCAGAGGGTTGGGGTGTTGATATTGATTGCATGTAGGACAAGACCAGATTAAGTCCAGTTGATTGGTGGAACTACTATGGTGGGGAACTTCCACATATCCAAAAAATAACCATTGGAATCTTGTCACAGGTTGCTAGTTCCTCTTTAGCAGAAAGGAACTGGAGTACATATGGCTTTATCCATTCAGCTAAGCAAAACAGATTGGGCTCTAAGAAGGCTAAAAAACTAGTGTATGTTCATTCAAACCTTCGCCTTCTATCACACAACAGAGATGAATACAAATTTGACTCCGTCAATCTATGGGATGTAAAACCAGAGTTGTTTGACTTGGATATAACAATGAATGCTAGGTCTCATATGAATTTGTTTGATGAGGAGACACCAATAGTTGGATCTTCAAGTGGACATGGCAGCAATGCTCCCATTTCTAGAGAGGATGTGATTCTTAGTGACATGAATGAAGACATATTTGATGATATGTAAATGTAATTTATGATGGTGTTTTAAACTTTTGAACCATGAATATTTAATACCATAATATGCCATATGAATTATGAATAATACTAGTACACTACCAGTCATAGTTCATTTTGTAATTTGTACTATGTAGTGTGCATTATTAATTTTGGTGATGATGTTGTAACTTGTCATGTTGATGATTGAAATTTGAAACAGAAACTTAATGATATGTTGAATCATGAATGTTATTGTTATAATAATCATTATTAGCTAATTATGATGACAATGTTTATGCTGAATTGATGATGATAATAGATGATAATTGATTATATATTTTTAGATATAGAATCTAGATTCTAAAAGATGAATGGTAATATGAAATTCTTATTTTGTTATATGTGTGTGTGCGCGTGTGTGCCGTTTCTTTTCCGTATCATATCCAGATTTTTTAAGATTTGCCGTATCGATTTCAAACCCCGTATCCGTATCCGCTCCCATATTCGTTTCAGTGCAACTTAGATTGAAGAAAGTGAAACAAAGGAGCAAGGTGGAAATGCTAAAACAGAAGCAGGGCCAAGTAGGAGAAGTAACTCCCCTTTTGATGCACCTACTCAAAACCTTCAGGGAGATATCCCTCAAGAAACCTTTCTGACTGATACACCAGCAAAGAACTCTCTTATTGAGAAAGGAATGCATGCTGAAACACCAATGGATGTTACCAGCGAACAATCTGAGAGTTATGAATAAGGGGAAAATCCTATTATGCAGGAACAACCCCCTGAGAGAAAAAAATGAAGAAGATACCATTTAAAGCGTCTGAGGGAGACAAATTCCAAAAGAAAGGATTAAAATTGATGTTGCACCATCACCTGATCCATCATCCAAAACCCCCAACTGTTGCTACAGAAGAATTGAAGGAATCGGAGGAGCAGACTAGCAAGGATATGGAGGAGTCTGAACAAAAGTAGGGCGATAATCCACCATAGTGTTATCCCTTATACAAGGCCCCAAGTATAAGAATAACCACAAGGAGACTGGCAATAGTTTCAAAACGGTAGGAGATTTATTGACAGAATTGAATCTCCCACAACGAAGTTGAGAGATTTGTAGACAGATTTGTATCTTCCCACTTCAGGAAAAAATATATACATACAGATGAGGTAATGCAACTATAAATACCCATATATATAAGAGAATGGGAAAGAGCCATCCCCAGTTTAAATATAGAGATGGAAGAACTGAACAAATTTCTAATAATCTAAACATTAAATTGACCCTGACCTTATTGGAATTCTTTCGGTTGAGGAATATTTTGGAATGAAATTTGACTGGCTATGTCTTGATCTTTAGGCCAACAATACTACTTTCAACTCAAGAACATTGAAGTTGAATGACAAAAGGATTTACCAGCCTTTACCAATTAACCATAGCCAATCAGCAGCAGCTCCTACAAATAGCCCTGCTATCACAAATAGTACTAATAGATTTCCCAGTGCGTTCTGTTCAGGTCCCTGCAAAATGTCCATACTTTCATTAGTGGACAAGCTGAAGTAATATATTAATTTTATCATCCTGTTATTTGCCTGAGCCTAAAGACAGTTAAACAACACAATTAAATGAAATTATAAAAATGTCCAGGAGCAACCAAAACAGGTCACAATAATCAGACTGTGTGGTAATCTCTTTATCATTCACTATTTAATGGCACATACACACCCACACAACACATTCCACAGATGAGGGGAAGGCCAAGCAATCACACATATTCATCCCTGTAACCAATTAACTATTATGGTAGTAAAAGGGTTGCTATCTCTGTGGACACCACCATTGGCATATGACCATGGAATGTTTGGATTTATATGCTGCTGCAAACCAAACCTATCACCAATTTGAGATAGCACATAAGAGGAGAGGACTTTTCAAAGCCATAGTAAGTGATTTCCAAGATGTCAAACACACTGTATCCAACAGTTTATTAACTTATTTTACCATTCGATGTTTGTTATATGCACCTGTGCAACGTGTCTTATAGAAGAGGAGAACCCAAGCAAGCACACAAATTCATCCCACAACCAAGAACAACTTTTAACAACCAGAATAAGATTCTTTAGGATCATAGATATAACACTAACGTTAATAATAAATTAAACTTTCCAGAAGAGATCAGAGGGAAGAAGCAGCGAGAAACCAACCTTGTATCCTTTCGGCGCAACAGTGAATATACAAACCGTAAGGTATCCATTGGACACGCCGAGCACAATACATAGGAGCAACATCCAACCTTCGGTACCATATTTTGCAGTAAAATAGAAACAAGGAATCAATCCTAATCGAGAAAGCGAAGCAACCGTTAACAAGCGTCTGCTTTCCAACTTTATAGTTTCGATTAAGGGAATGTATCTCCCAATAAGATCTCCAACATTAAACATTGCTATCAAAACAAGGGCATACCTGCGATAGTACAGAGTCATTACAAAAATCTTGAAACCAGACACACAAACCTGCATTTCAAAACTCTTTCATCCATTACAATTTTTTGTATCTGACCCACATAGAATATTCAATATTGTCATTAACATGTGGTTGTTCGGTTTATTTGGGTAATGCACAATCCAGGCACCAAATGAAAGGCAGAACCTTCTGTTAGTTTTATTTGCCTTGTTAGCATACAAAAGAAGGGAATGAAACCCAAATAGAGGAAGTACTACCATAGCATTTGAGAACCACTCTTGGGCCTAGAAGTAAGGCTAATGAAATATTATGCATAAATACATTTCAAAGAATTAATATAAAAATGTTAAGGAAACACTCGCTTATTAATAATTTAAAAGCAAAATAGTAATCACCTGGCAGATGCCAAGTTCTTCGCTAGTAGGTTCTTAAGGGGCTGAAAAAGAAACACAGAATTGCCAAGACTGGCCTTTGAAACATCCAGTGTGGAAACAATGAGCAAATTAAGCATATTTTTTGTGTGGATTTTCCAAGCACTTTTGGTTACAGATTGGTTAGATCTCCCATGCTTTTTCTTAGAAGCGCATCCATTAGAAAGATTCTACCTTTGGCAACCCAAGTTTCTGTAAGAAAAAGGCTCAGTGATTTTGGTTGGATTCGTCTTACCATTTTCTCCTTCGTTTGGTCTTTACGATGTAAGATAACTTTCAAAAGCTTTAAAATAATTCTATAAAATGGATTGGCATGATTTTGTAAATGATCTATCAAGTTAAATCAATGCCAAGTCCTTTCTTCTTGGAAAGTATATCATAGCAACACATAACGGAGCATAATAAAAAATGAATGGGAAAGTGAAGTCATGTAAAGCTCTTGTTATATTCTTTCCTTTGTCATATAAGACAGTTTTGTAAACCCCATAAAAAGGTACAGTAGTACATTTTTACAACATTTCCCCCACATAAGAAAAGGGTTGACTTGTCACTTCATTAACAATAATTACTCTATCTATTCATAGTACAGATTCATTCTTGATTTTTTTAATTATTTTATTTTTTATGGACCTGAACAGATTTCAGAAATTAAAAACAAAGACTAACTGTGCATACCTTTTCCCAAAGTACAAAACCATTCTTACTCTGATACCACTCATCCCTAATTTTTCCATGGATGAACAAATCTCAAAAATTAAACATTGCCTAACCGAGATCTGCTGTTTCCCAAAGAAAACACAGTTCTTGCTAATGACAGTTTCTCAAGATCTAACCTATCTATTGGACTGAGATCCTCTCAGTTTTTCAACATAAGACATGGGAAATTTCTATGGATGCTTGGTGGGTTTATTGCTACTGCTAACATTCGTTTGCCAATAATATTTCTGCTACAGCTCACAACATACAGCATACATAGGAGAGCCAAAAAGATATAGGAAACTCCACTACAGGTTATAAATAGTAAATACTGAGCTTAATTCGATTAATGAAAAAGAAAACGAACAGAAGATCCAACAGAGGTATCCACATCAAGCTACACAGTGATTTTAAACTGGATAAAACCCCTTCAGGAAAAAGATAAAATCAATGGACAAAAATTAAACTGTATAGAGTTTTCCTTAGAGACAATCATCTTACTGAGTCTGATAATTTCTGTCTTTCCAACTGTATGCTCATTGGTGTTGATTGCCAGTTTAACGCCCATGCTTCCTTCAAGCTAAATATTTCCCTTCTCGAGTCTGCTGACCCTTGCAACACTGTTGCAAGGGTATGTAATTTGGTGCCCCCTATAGGGGATAATGGGTCACATAGTTTAAACAGACCATGTTTTTGTTTGGAAAACAGTACAAATTGCGGTAAGATTTTGAGAAAATCTGGTGGAAATGTTTGAAAATCAGAGTTATAGTTGTCATTTGTCAAGGTTCAGAATTTTAAATGCCCAGAGCTTTTGATAATGCTAAATCATTTCCACCATGATTTAAGCACCCCACAGTCAAACTTCTTGAAAAAATCTCACCAAATTCCATGAAATTATGGCCTTCTCAGACAACGCCAATAATGGGTAGGCTCTTTGGTGGGAGGCAGTCATTCTGGTCACTAAAAGTTCCTTCGAGGATGGGGTAAGATGGTTGCTAGAAGTCTGCAAGGTAAGATGGAACCAACTTTCCAGCAGGCTTCTGGATGCTCGACAATGGTGGAGATCCTTTTAATAACCAATTTGAATAGAATATCAGTGGATTGGAATCACAGCTCCATCTCTTTGAGGATTACAAGGCAAGAGGGGCTAGGAATACAGGCCGTGTGCAAAGATGGGATTTAGGAATGTACTTTCTAAGTTTTTTTTGGGCACTTAAAGCACAAGCATAAAGAAAAAGGGATTTTTGTCATTCAATATCATGAGTTGAGAGGCTCATTTTACAGCCCAGTATGTGGAGGATGCGTAAGTTTGTCCATCTGCCTGTCTCCCTTTAAAATAAAATTAAAAATTGAAAATTGTGTTCTAATTAGAAAAATAATGTCGGTTGTAATAAAAAAAATGAATAGAAGTAAAAAATGCAATAGTAAGATGTTTAAATCTTATACTTTTCAAAAATATTTCAACAAGAGATTTAAATACATTATTTGAATATCTATGTTAGCTAATTTATGTCGATATCAACTTCAGATATAATACTATATATATATATATTTAAAATAAAACATTTTAATGATGTATATAAAAATATTCAATGTGAGAAAATAAATAAATTTTTAATAAAAATGAATACGACGTATACTTAATATTAATAATAAAAAACCATTTTAATTTGTGTGATAAAGTGTCTCATGTAAATATGATGTAGAATCGGAGTTGTGTTTTTGGTTTTGTTTCTTCCAAAACGTTGTGTCTTTTAGAGATGCACAGATCTCCAAAAGTTTAGAACCACCTAGTTAAAGTTTTGAATGTATGCCACTTCTAAACCAGGTTAAAGATTTCTTTACTTATGGGTAACATTTCATGAGTATGCTCAGAAACAAATGTCTTCGGTTGTAATGAATATATCTTATTCAATCGGAAGGTTCGTCTATGAATCACTTGTAAAACCCAAACCTGTACAATCTTCGATGGGAAAGATGACTGGAATGTCGTATTTGCCAATTTTTATTTGAAATATATGGTTACCGTCTACAAATAATAAAAAAAAAACCATTAATCTCATCCTATAGGAAGGCATCTCAAACAATCTAAAAACTAGAAAACATTAAACTCATCTTATAAGAGACTATCCCAAACCACTAAAAGCTTTTATGGCCATTGGCAAACTTTTAGCAAAGAAATAGAAAGACATATAATTTTGCTGCCAAATCATAGTGTTTGATTGTTACTAATATCCTCTGGTCATGGTATGATGTTGCATACTTTTGTGGGACAGCCCAATCCTCTCTGTCAAGAAACCTTTTAGACAACAAAATTCTTTTAACTGAGTTTCCCATATCAGTGTAATGTCAACTTTTCTTTCAACATAATTAGAAATATAAACTATTGCATAGGAATGAGAGCATATGACAGATAAGTCTGATCATAAAAAAATTTCACAGTGCATTCTAAAAACATTCATGTATTCAGCATTCATGTAATGTAACAGATCAAACCAAGTTAGGAAACCCACCATGAACCCAACTGATGTTTTCCTGTATCTTCTGATAGGAAACCTGGGAAGATAGATAATGTAAGCACATAAATAGTGAACATATCGAACGCATAATCCAAGTTCTGCCTCAGCAACTCCCTATTGTTTAGACGTTGTGGATCTCCTCTGTCATTCTCCTTCAAGACATAAAATTTCATGTTATTCTCCTTCAACACATAAAAATCCATGCTAGTAACTGCATTTTTCTTGTTAGTTCGCAGTCAACAAAGAAAGTGAATAAGCATGATGAAGATACTTCTTTGTATTCTAACTCTTATGTCTATCTGTCATGAAATCGGTGTTCATTGGAAGTAATGTAAGTTGCACTTAAAACTTAAAAGAGAAGAATAGTATTTACGTTTAGTGATAGTGCGATGCCTCCTGCTGCCAAGTCTGCGGCAACAGTCTTTGATCCCTCAGCTGCTGCCTTCAAACGGTAAAATTTGACAATTTGTAGGCGTGGGAAGACAAGCGCGTAGAGAACAACACATAGGAGCACAGAAACGGTACATATTCCAAAGAATAACACTACGAAACAGTACAATGTGAGTTCAAGCTTTAACCCTAAAACACGTGATAAATAACAAAAATATTTTTGGAATAACGAAATGTAATTTTGAACAGAGAAGCGCTCTAATTTTTTTGAGATAGAAGAAAGTGATTGAAAAAGTAGTAAATCTTGTCTATGAACCAGCGTCGATCAAACTATTAAGAACAACACTTCAAGAATTCTCAGATAATAATCAAAAAATTGCTCATCTGTTATTGAATAAATATATATATATATATATATATATATATATATATATATACAAGTTTGATTTCTTTCACTATTTGTTGATGAGAACAGCAATATTCTTTTCTTTGAGTGGCAGTAGGCGCATAGGACTTGTTTACAACTGCGATGGACAAAACGATATGGAGTTTGCCGGGGTTTAGGAAATGCTACTAATAATGAAATTAAAGTGTTTGTAACCTTGGAAAATAATTGCTCTCAGAGATAATGATACGAAAGGACACAATAATTTTGATTAACTCAATAGTGATACCAAAATCTCTCTTCATCGAACTCTTTCCATAACCCTAAAGCTATCAAAATTTGTCGAAGTACTATCTCAGTTATAAGTGAATTCAAGCATATTGAGTTCTTCCACATCCTCTGAAGCTTCAATATAAAAGTCGATAGGAAGGCCAATCTGGGGGTCTTTCTTCTAAGAGAAGGGATTTTTAAGACAAATAAGAGGTTTGATTGACAATAGTGCCATTCTCCCCTTCCAATGACATGTAAAAAATTAATGACAACTAATACGGGTCATGACACTTGTTAAGGGAAAGAGAACTTAAGCAGTTTCACCATCCAAAAATGGCATGCATGCTACTCCATTGCTCACTCTAAAGACTAGTTGATGGTGCCATCTTCTCTCATGCGTGGGGTTTTTTGAGTTTCCGTTTACTGTTTCACTTGGTCAAGGTGGTTATTCAGGCATATTCTCTAAAGGTGGATTTAGGAATATTTTATTATTAACTAACTCTCGACACATGGGAGGTTGTCACACATTGAAAGAGGTGCTATTGAGGTGGTAAGGAAGGCGCCCTGGCTTTGAGGGAACAACATGTGCTATTAAAAAAGAGTTTGTTGGACATTTATTCAAGATGTCTAATTTGTTGATAAGTTTCTTTGGTTTAAGCCCTAATTCATCACCGTGAAGAGCATTGGCTCACACTTGGACACATATCTTGAAACATATTGTATATTTTGTTGTATTTTATTTTATTTATTATTATAGTTCATAAGGCTACATGCCTGTGGAACTCAAGATTTTTTGATGGTGTCGGAAAGACAGGCCTCGTGCATTTTTGTTTGGAATGATCTTGGTTTTGGACTTTTGGCTATATAAAAAATTCTGATTTAATTTCCTACAAGGAAATTAACAGTGAATAACAGAACTAGGAACTAGGAAAAACAAACAATTTTAAACCATGCACACAAAACTAGAACACCATGGAAAAATAGCAGAACAGCTGAGCCATTTTATTAATTATGGGAATCTGAGTACATAGAAATGGGTAGGAATGATGGAACCTGGGCTTGCTAAGCAAGCTATGTAAAACCTAGGTGGAATCTTGCTGACCTAAATTCTGAAATGGCTCTAAACTGGAAATGCGCACTGCCCAAAAATTTTGTTGGCTGCCAACTGAAACTGAAGATTTTGCCCTGTACATTGCTCAGAAAATTTTGAAACTTCAATTAAAGACTCTCCTCCAAGTACCCACAAAAACCTAGAAAGGCTTTGGGCTAGTTCCAGGTGACAAGAAAGCCCTCCAAGAGGTGCATGTGGCTTTCTCGCTGGTTGTACGAACTGCTGAGAAGAAATCTGCTGCTAAAGCCCCAAATCCACCCTTAAAGGAATCCTCCAATCTCTTCTCCTACACTTGCGTAGACTCTGCACAGAAACCCCTGCGCACTGCCAAAGGAGGATAAATTCGGCCCACATAATTGTTGCATTCTAGCCCTGCAAAATCACCACCAAAACTCTGGCACCAAATAGAAAAATAATCCTGCTATTAGCCAACTCCTCCAACCCACTATAGTTGAACCAAAATGTGCCAAATAATCCTACAAATAGCCAACTCCTCCAACCCACTATAGTTGATCCAAAATGTCCACTTGTACTACCTTTGCGCCCAGGAAGTGCACAGAACTGGAACTCTACTGCAATTGTAGCCTTGTAGGAGCCCAAAAGTGGACTCTCAAATTCCTCACTAGGTAGACACTCGAAGTTCTTCGAAGATGAGGGTGGAATTTTGCCTAAAATTCCTATGTTGAACAACACTCCAATTCCCAAGAGTGGTCGAATTGTTTATGTGAGATAGTCAAAAGATGCCCTAAATGCCTTCTTTTTTGCCTCATATACTCTCAACCCATGCATACCCCCCATGGTGGCCCCCACAATCCACTAACTGATCTCCTTTTCCCTTGAGGATGAAAATGCCTCCTTTAGTGGGCCCCACATTTCGCTAAGGATCCCCTTTTTTCTCCCAAGTCCAAATGCCAAAAATGGGCCCCACGCCAAAATTGCCAAAATTGTGGTACACAAAAAAATTAGGAAATTGGGAATATCACAGCCCTCCCCACCAAAATTTGCTTGTCCTCAAGCAAATGCAATGTTGGGTACTGTAAACCTGCTCACTCGCCCATGTAGCATCCTCCTCAAGTAAGTCTCTCCATTTGACCAGGACCTACCTAATGACCTTGTTCCTAATTATCCTCTCTCTCACCTCCAAAATGAACTTAGGAACCAGTACTAGATGTCCCTTCTCATCCAAGGGTAGAAGCTCTGTTGAAGTTGTTACCAGTTGCCCCAATGCCTTCTTCAAGCAAGACACATGGAACACATTATGCACTATGCTTCTTACTGGAAGCTCCAACTCATATGCCCCCTCCTCTACATGATTAGTCACCCTGTATGGTCCATAGAAACGAGGCTTGAATTTTTCAACCCCTTTCTACTTGAGATTTGATTTTCAATATCGTTGTAGGCACAGATAGACCATGTCCCCGACCTCAAATTGCCTCTCAACTCAGTGGCGATCTGAATAAATATTTTGTTGATTCTGTGTGGTCTAAAAAGTGTCCTTGAGAGCCTTGAGGTATCCCTTAGCTCTCTTGGGTCCAATCTTTGGCCCCTAGGGCCTTGTTGTCTCCTAACACCATGTCAACAAAAGATAAAGCATCATAATCATAAAGAGCTTGAAAAGGGGGCATACCAATGGACATATGATAGGTGGTCTTGTAGTAGTACCCCACAATATGTAGCCACTTCACCCATGTTCGTTGTTGCCCTATCACATAATTCCTCAAGTAGCCCTCCAACCATTTGTTCACCACCTATGTTTGCATCTTTGTCTAAGGGTGGTACTTAGTTTTGCGAGTGAGTTCTGTGCCCACCAGTGTAAAGAGCTCCTGCCAAAATCAACCCATGAATCTGTTGCCCTGGTCACTAACAATGGTCTTGGGGAGACCATGGAGTCTAAACACCTTCCTAAAGAATAGCTCGGCTATCTGTAAGACTGAATACCGGGCAGGAATAACAAAGAAATAGGCAAATTTCATAAACTAGTCCACCACCACATAGATGCAATCTCGTCCCTGAACAACTGGGATCCCGATGATGAAGTCCATGGAGATACTCTCCCACTTCTACTCTAGAATAGATAGAGGCTGAAGTAATCTTGTCGGGTGTGTGTGCTCTACCTTATTCCTCTAGCACATGTTGCACTCTTGCACATATCATTGCACATCCTCCTTGAGGCCCCTCCAAGTAAAACGCTCCCTAGTCGCCCTGTAAATCTTAAGGAATCCTGGATGCCCTACTAAAGGTGAATCATCTATTGCTTTTAGGACCTTCTCCCGAAGTTGGGAGTCAGGAATTAGTGTTATCAGAATTGGACTGATCATCGAACTAGTATACCCCCTAAACCGGGAACTGATAAGAACTAGACCGGAACCCGTGAAATAACCAAACCAAAAAACCAGTCAACTAAAAACACATAAAATATTTAAATTTTAAAAAATTCACATATATTAATGTGCATCCATATGAATCCAAACCATTTATACACAAATACACAAAAGTTCTCATTTGTAAAGCATGTAAGGGTGCACATAACCAAAATAACAAAGAGTACAATCCATCTTTGAACCAAAAATACATCAAAAAATGACCTAAATGATCTCTAGCATCCAAAAAAAATCATGCTACAACAATTAGCTACATATTATGAGAATCTCTACCTATATTTGGATCTTCGTCATCAATACCACCCTATAAGAATTAACATAAGATACAAAATTCTTTGCAAGTCAATTAATTAGTAGGATCATGATAGAGGAGTTCAACAATCAATGCCACTAACATCAAGGTACATAGAGGAATTGGTGTTCTTGATTAAACGCTAGTTCAATACCCCCATACATGACAAAATCCAAATGAAACATTGACACCCCCCAATCCTGAAATCCTGCAAAACGATTAAGTCTGTTGAGTTTTGAGTCGGATCTAAAATCCTACTTTCTCCATATGAAATCCAATGAGGTCGGGACTCATTTCATGGCAATGTTAAAAATTTAAGTAAAAGGATGAAAATGAAAGATAAAGGAGAATGTTACTTTTATATAGAGTCATAGGCTTGAATATTAGGAACCTATTGTGGGCTAGTGCCCAACTAAGACAAAAATTGAAAGAAAAAAACCAAAGCAAGCCCCATTTATTGCGTTCACGGTTCTACGCAACTTTATCAAACCGGTACCGAACCCACCAGTTTGGTGAAAATGGTCAGTTCAGTACCGAACCGGTCAATTCAATTAAAGAATCAGCCTATTCAATACTGAATTTGCCAAAAACAGTTCAAGCCACTGATCCAAACCAATTTTGCCTCAAAACAGTTGGATCAACCGATTCAAACCAATTTAGTCTGGTCCTAATAACACTGTCGGGAACCATATAAATCCAATTCTTGTAATAAATGACGTCATCCATGACCCTGTACATGTCATCTACAAAGGCTCCATCCAAATCTCATATGCCTATTGGTTCTTAGAGTACTCTACTAGGAGTTGTGTCTTCCAATCTTGCGCAACATCCATGAGAGAGAGTGTCGGGGGTCACCTGGAAAGTGCATCAACTACTACATTGTGCCTCCCTTGACATACTATATCTCAAAGTCATAAGCTTGGATCTCACTGACCCACTTTTGCTGCCTCTTGTTGAGCTCCTTCTACTTCAAGAAATATTGCAAGCTATTGTGATTAGTCTTCATCCAAAACCGATTACCCACCAAATATTGTTGGAACTTGGCTAATGCATGAATTACGGCCAATATCTTGTCATATATAGAATATAATCTCTCATAGCCATGCAGCTTCCGGCTCTCATAAGCAATAGGATGACCACCCTACATCAAAACTGCTCCAATGCCCTCTTCTGAAGCATCACACTCTAATATGAAGGGCTGTGAAAAATTTGGTAGTGCTAAAACTAGGCATGAACTCATCACTACCTTGAGGTGCTCAAAAGCCTCTTATGTTATATCGAACCACTCAAACGCCCCTTTTCTAGTGAGATCTGTAAGGGGTGCTGCCAACTGTGAAAAGCCCTTCACAAATCACTTGTTGTATGTACATATGCCCAGAAATCCTCTCAGATCTGTCACACCTCTAGAGGCTTGGATCTTCTCCTAGTGGACTTGTACCCCATCCTCTCCAATCACATGGCCCAAGTACAAGATCTCCCTCAGGCCAAACTTGCACTTGGACGGTTTGGTGTACAACTACTACTCCTCCACGATGTGCAACACCTCCTCCAAGTGTTGTAAATGCTCCTCCCACATACAGTTGTATATCAAGATGTCATCAAAGAATACCAACACATATTTTTGCACAGCTACTTGTCAAACACATGATTCATGCAAGATTGGAAAGTAGCTAGTGTTGAAGTTTCCAAGTTTACTTAGTTAGAAACCCTCCATGCACTTTATCTGATTTATTCCTACCTACTTGTTATTTTCCTTAACAAGTTATTTACAATGTAAATACTGAAAATAAACACTAGTGCATGCTCAACATATTACAGATCAACAACTAAAAAAAATAGAAACAAACATGCCATATGACACCATTTTTTTTGGACTAATGTCCTCGATAAAACCCAATGTGGGAAAACCGGTGCAGCTATCTAAGGGTTTTCTTATTAACCAATATCATCTGGGTGTTAAAACTAGCCTATCCAACAGAGAATTTCCTTGGCAGTAATACCTCTCAGTCTCTAACAAATATTCTGGCTGAAACCCCAGATAATCCTTCCAGCAACTACTCAACACAAATCTACCCCAGAAACCCCAGCGTCGGCCTCTCTCTGGACTGCGTCAACCTCTCTCTGCCTCACACTGGCCCTGTGTCACCCTGGATGGGTCTGCATCAGCCCTGGGAAGTCCTGCATCAGCAACGCTGGCCTCTCTGAGGCTCTACGTGGCCCTACGTGAGCCCTGGCTAGCTCTGCGTCACTCTCCGTGGCTACTACGCTATCTTCCCGACACTATCTCTGCCTCTCTGTCTCTTTGTACTCAAATGCCCCTCAACTGCATCTCCCGATCACTAATTCTATCTCAGCAAACCCCGCTATAGAGAATAGAATGACTAATCACTCTAGCGTATTCTCCAAGTGACCCTCAAGCCTCCTCTTATACTTTTCCTGTTGACATATCAACGGCCGAGATTAAGTCCCTAATCAATAGCTAAGATTAGATTTGGCTTGATCCATGTCTTTTGGACCATTCTAACACAGATTCATATTAATACACATTAATATTTTATTTTCCCTAAGTTTAGACTAGGGACTCCATTAAAAATATTAATTATTTTAATATCTCCTGATCTGTTTAGAATCTGCCCAAACCCTTTCTGGGTATTGGAGATCTCATGTGCCCCAACCTCTCCACCAAATTTCGTGGCTAGAGCACATCCGATGATACCCCAAATCAACACTCCCTCTTAGCGAGGACTGTGCTCTAGTAATACTCCTCACTGAGTATTACTCTAATCATCCGGCATCGGTACCTGTGCTAATGCTAGGCCTTCCTACCCAACATCCTCTGCACTGTTGCATCACTGCCCATGGTTCTGCCATTGCCACTGCTGCATCTGTACGACAGCTCCCTCTGCATTCGTGTTGTTGCTGGACCTTTCTCCCAGCACTGCATCCGCACTGCACCTCCTCTCATCATGTTGCATCGTGTTGCCCAATGTTGCACTACAACTCAGTTACTAAGAAGTAAGTAACTGATCTCCCAATCTGACCTCCCTGTTAGGCTAGAGACACCCATTGATGTTGAAGCTCTCTCAGCCGCTGACAAGTGCTCCCTCTCTGACCTCTGCGTCGCTGCAACAACTCCCTGCATCTTGCACCGTTGCACACCTCTTTGTGCCATCCTACACTGGTGCAACACTCCTGTGCCTCTCGCACTGCTACAGCTTGCTAGCCTCACGCTGTCTCGGGACTCCTGCACTGTAGCTCTCTCTGTCGCTCCATCCGCATCTGTCTCTACCCACATCAACCAGTATTGCTACTCCTCGTCGGGGCTCCCGTAGCAAGGTCTAATCCAAGAGGCTGGGTACCTCAAGGATCCTACCCCTCATCGCATGTAGTGCACCTGACTATAGCTCGATGTCTCCCCACTTCCGCTCAAGTGGTGCGTGTGCATTCATGGCACAGTCATTGTCTGTCAAAACTTCCTTCTCTGCCCGTGTTGGCGCTGCCTTAGTCTCGGAAGACTCTCCCTTACTCCTCTTCCTTGGACATTGCGTCGCATAATGACCCAGCTCCCCACAGTGGAAGCACTCGATCTTGGAGACATCTTTCTTCTTCCGCTTCTCCTGCTTTCCCTCAGATGCTAGGGCCACATCTTCCTCCTCCTGATTGACCTTGATCCCGTTGCTGATGCTACTCGTCTTCGACTTCCATTTGATCTCTTCCTCGCAAAGAGTTGCCCGCATCTCATCCCAAGGTGGAAGTGTGCCTCTGCCAAGTATACTCTGGACAAATACTTCCCAGTGTTCTGAGACAGCATTTAGAGTTGTCCTCACCATCAACTCCTGATCCGGTGTCGTCCCTATAGCAGTCAACTGATCTCGGATCTCATTCAGTCCTCTGAGGAATGTGTCAATCGGTTCTCCCTTCTTCATCTGATATGACCTCAACTAATTCTCAAACAGCATTCTTCTCTGCACAGAAGTATGCTGGTACAGCTTCTTAAGAGCCTCCCACATCTCAAATGTTGTTTCCTTCTCAGCTATGTGTGGTACTACATGATCTTTGACCCCATCAAGGATAATGCTCTTGGCCCTCGCCATCGCCTCCTCGTACCTGTCATTATCAATGGGATCAACTGGGATAGCTACTACCTTCAAGGCGAAGTTCTTGACATGATTCCTGTCAAGTAAGGATATGATTTTGGCCTTCCAGACTACGAAGTTCGATGCCCCATCCAGCCTATCCTGGTCTCTAACTCCGTCCGTGTAGTGCCATGATGCTCCTCTACTTCCCTCCTGGAAGTTCTCTATTCGACTCCTTTGAGTCTCTACTTCCCGTTTGGAAGTTCTCTTCTAGACCCCCTCTGAGTCCTGATTTCTCTCCTGGAAATCCTTTTTCCACTATCGAGATGCCCCTACACTTGTGCAAATGCACCATTGATCCGAGTTCCTCGGCTAGAAACTCTTTGTAGCAACTCCTCTGGCCTTGCTCTGTCAGGTCCTGTTCTGACTACAGTAGCTCACCAGCTCCACTCTGCAATATTCCCGCAACCTTCTAAACCCCAGCACCCTGAAGGTGAGAGCTCCTAGGCTTTGTGCAATCCTGGTGCTCTACGCAATCCTGGTACCACAACTCAGCCTCCTCAGCCAACTGCGTCAGCCCTCCTAGCTACTGCGTGGCTCTACGTGAGGCTTCTCTTGCCTTCCTTCGCCTCTGCACTGCCTCTTCCCGCCCACCCTTGATGACATAGGCACTGCGTCACCCTTCCTTGTTGCTGCTCTGCTAGAAACAGCTTCTATCACCTCGGGACAGTTGTTTTCTGCTGCTCAGCTGATGTCCTTTAGTCCTCTTGTGATCTACAATCACGCTCTGATACCATGTTGAAGTTTCTAAGTTTACTTCGTTAGAAACCCTCCATGCACTTTATCTGATTTATTCCTACCTACTTGTTATTTTCCTTAACAAGTTATTTACCATGTAAATACTGAAAACAAACACTAGTGCATGCTCAACATATTACAGATCAGCAACTAAAAGAAACAGAAACAAAAACGCCATATGACACCATTATTTTTGGACTAATGTCCCCGAAAAAACCCAATGTGGGAAAACTGATGCAGCTATCTAAGGGTTTTCTTATTAAGTAATATCATAGTACAATCTGCATGTCGAAACTGCCCTACCCAACAGAGAATTTCCTTGGCAGTAATACCTCTCTATTTCTAACAAAGCTTCTGGCTAAAACCCTGGATAATCTTTCTAGCAACTACTCAGCACAAATCTGCCCCAGAAACCCCAGCATCAACCTCTCTCTGCCTCACGCTGGCCTTGCATCACCCCGGATGGATCTGCGTCAGCCCTAGGAAGCCCTCTGTCAACCCTCTGGCCCTCTGCGTCAGCAATGCTGGCCTCTCTGAGGCTCTGCGCAACTCCCAGCTGCCTTTGTGTGGCCCTATGTGAGCCCTAGTTGGCTCTACGCCACTCTCCTTGGCTACTACGTTGCTTTCCCGACACTATCTCTGCCTCTTTGTCTCTCTGTACTCAAATGCCCCTTAGCTGGATCCCCCGATCACTAATTCTATCTCTCTTAGCAAACCCCACTCTAAAGAATAGAATGACTGATCACTCTGGTGTATTCTCCAAGTGACCCTCAAGCCTCCTCTTATACTTTCCCTGTTGACATATCAACGGCCGAGATTAAGTCCCTAATCAACGGCTAAGATTAGATCTAGCTTGATCAATGTCTTTTGGACCATTCTAACACAAATTCATATTAATACACATTAATATTTTATTTTCCCTAAGTTTAGACTTAGGGACTCCATTAAAAGTATTAATTATTTTAATATCTCCTTATCTGTTTAGAATTTGCCCAAACCCTTTCTAGGTATTGGAAATCTCATGTGCCCCAACCTCTACACCAAATTTCGTGGCTAGAGCACATCTAATGCTACCCCAAATCAACATCTAGTGCATTAGTTAGCACAAAGGGCATAACCAGAAACTCGAAGTGGCCATAGTGACAACGGAATGCAGTCTTCAGGATGTCATGCTCCCGCACTAGAATCTAGTGGTATCCCAAGCACAACTCTATCTTATAGAAGTACTTAGCTCCTCTCATCTCATCCATCAACTCATCTATGTGTGGGATAGGATATTAGTTCTTCAATGTCTTCTTGTTGAGTGCCCGGTAGTCAATGCACATACATGTCTCGTCCTTCTTCTTCACCAACACCACAAACGAGGCAAAGGGGCTCGAATTCAACCTAATGTAGCCCAAGGCTAGCAACTCCTATATGGCTCTCTCAATCTCATCCCGATAAGCATTGAGATGTTTGTAGGGTGCAACAATGATAGCATAGACCCCCTCCTCCAGCGCAATAGTGTGCTCAAATTCTCTATCTCGAGGACCACCTGGACGAATGTCTCTAAAAAATGTTGAGTACATCTCCAATACTGCTAGAATGTCTGGGTGTGGCTTCGTGCCTAGGTCCCTATCTCTGAAATCTTAAGCTCTACTACCCACGCTATATCTCCAAGTCATAAGTTTGCCTCCATCCAGTTGGGTGATACTGTCTATGGTGGATAGGAATGCATGCCCCTCAACACTACCTTCTTCCCATCAGGCCCCATAGATTCCATCTCTAGTACCCTTGTAATCTTTAGTTACATGCCCAAGAGAGTACAACCACTGGACACCCATCACCACATTGGTGTCTAGAACATTCACCACAAAGAAATGGTTAGCGACCAAATGATTCCACATAGTCAAGGTCAACTTGGGGACATATCTGGGACACTGCATGGTCTAGTTCTACGGCACTAGTATTGAGAAGCCCTCAAAGGATTGTGTGTGTAGCCCTCTCTTCTCTATAACTTATGTATCAATAAAGTTGTGGGTGGCCCCATTGTCTACTAGAATAGATACTCACTTCCCTTGAATAGTGCCTCTAATTCGTAATGTCAAGTACCTCAAAACCCCTGTAAGCAAAGCAATGACACCTCTTGTGTGAACTATGAAACTCTCATCTCCTCCTACGTCCTAAGGCCTATCCTCCCCTCCAATGGCCTCATGCTCTATCTCCTCCTTTGGATCATTGTCTGAGAATACCTCTATGTAATGGGCCTTGCCCTTAGTACAATTGTGGCCTGAGGCCCATGGCTCGTAGTAGGTGAAGCAAAGCTTCCTCCTCTAGAGATCCCTCCTAATATCATCATCAAACTGCCCTCGTCCTATCAACTCCCTCTATGGAGGTCTAGTGTCCTTACACCTCCGTGGAAAGATAGTTCTAGGAGGTGCTCTAGTCTTAGGGACTATATCTAGCATGTCCCTATTCCAGCTTATAGCATGATAGGGCTTATAAGCCCTCACCCATCCATGCAATGGGTTTTTCAACCCCTCAATGAACAGCATGATCAGTGTTGCCTCCAAAATATCTGAAACCATCATAGCTAGCCTCTAGAACTCTGCCATGTAAGCCTATGCTTCAAATGTGCCAACCCCCAATTGCAACTCTGGGTCCTTCCTATCAAAAAGCTCTATGAGTCTCTAAGTGAACTCCATGTAAGAAGTAATGTTTGTATGACCCAGAGTAATTAGTCTACCATACCACCACTCCTACACATCCCCATCTAGGCATAGGGTGGTGTTGATGGTGCTAGACCCGCCAACATCTAAGGGATCTCCCCGGTATGAAGTCCCAACTAGACCTCACACCATTTGGTGTAGGAGTCCCATCCAGTATGATGGCTCGGTTGCCATTATCTTAAAGATATGTCTTAGCTCTTACTTGCCAACACATGAGAGTGGTATGCTTAGTCTTCAAACAGCAAGGTTCGTGTGCCTAGTGAGTGCTTAATGTTGCTTGTGTCAAAGTTCTTTCATTGCAGAGGGAGAGGGTGAGAGTGAGTCTCAAGTCGAAAGGGAATAGTCCCAACTCAGTTAGAGACACACAACACAGCAGGACCTGTGCAGCTTCTGGCGAAGTAGTCCACACAGATGCAGCATTCACAAACGCAAAGATGAACAGATAGCACGTACAACACCCAGCGGAGTAGTCCACATGAGTGTGATGATCGTTATAACAAGTTTACAAGAATGAGTCAGTCTAGTGTTCGGCAGAGTAGTCCACACAGGCGAGACAGCGATAACAATTGATATAACACATTTCCAATAGCATATGCACTAAAACAACTGAATAGTTCAACTATCTTAGTACAAGTTAAAGCAACATGCATTACAAGCTTCCAAAGGATAGTCTTACAAATGAATACAATACATGTGGGAAAATGTGCTGGCCTGTAACAAGCTTCTAAGTTAAGCGAAAGTTCCAAGACACTTTCGTACACCATACATCACTAACCCCAGTAGTGGAGTGTTGGAGTCACTGCTCACTCCTCAAAGAAAAGATTAAAGATTCTCAAGGCTATGTGGGAGGAGCCAAGGTGAAAATTCATTTGCATGTACAAATGAGGGGTATATATAGCCAAGGGTGAAACTAGCCCTTGTGACTCTTTGACTTTCCTCATTATTGTTCAACTTACATGACTCTTTAACTTCATCCGTGGGTCTCTTGGACTTCGACATTACATTACATTGATTACACAAGTATGACCCAAAGTAGTGATGTGGCCGAGGTGACTCATGACACAACTCGACATGACACTGATGTTGAAGAAAAGTGTAACTAGGTTCGGTATTTGTCAATATAATTTTGATCTTTGTACTTGTCAAGAAAAAAAATATTATTTTTATAAATTATATGAATGACTTTCTTGCTCATTCCATAGGTTTAGGAAAATCAAAGAGTCAAAATTATGTTAAAGAGAGCTCTTCCTGAGAATTTATGTAATGTATATGGATCAACCTAGTGTCAAGTAGCCCTTCAAGACAAACACCATCCTCCAAAGAAGAACGATCTTTGTACTTGTCAAGAAAAAAAAAATATTATTTTTATAAATTATATGAATGAGTTTCTTGCTCATTCCATAGGTTTAGGAAAATCAAAGAGTCAAAATTATGTTAAAGAGCTCTTCTTGAGCATTTATGTAATGTATATGGGTCAACCTAGTGTCAAGTAGCCCTTCAAGACAAGCACTATCCTCCAAAGAATAAGATTGTCAACAACACGATGAGAAAGACAGCCAAGTCGGCTTCATAATATATATAGATTACATGTCGGCTCAATAAATAGACACCACGGTTTGCTGAAAAATACTAAGAGGGGGGGGGTGAATCAGTGTTCCTTAGCAATAAGAACTTTAAATCTTTTCAGAGCATTAGTTAATCTTCAATTATTATTAACGTTTATGTAGTAATAACAGTAAATAAAAGAACCCAGGAGGCACAAAGATTTTAGGTGGAAAACCCCCTCCGGGTCAAAAACCATCGAACGCTTTTCTAATAAATTATTTAATCTTCAGCCCCAACTGAAATGAAAGTAACAACTTCCTAGAATTCTAGAAAAGCATTTTTCTCCAGCTCCTACTGGTTGGACACTCCAACGCCCGAGATTCTTTAGTAGTCAATTGAATGGATGCCCCAACACCCAATGAGCTACAACTCACCCTAGCACCACCCTACCACCCTGAAGTTTTCACAGGCTTGAACTTGTTGGTGACTTCATGCCCCAACCTAGCACCACCCTACCACCCTATAGAAGAATAAAAGAAAAATGGACTCCCATACCACGGAAAATGGTCCACTTTACAATGATATAGAATGATGTAGAAGAAGAAGACACACTAGACCATAACCCCAACTATGACACAACCACCTAATGATGATCCTAGACCTCCCAACACTGCCCCTTCAACTCTTGGCAGATAGACACTTGTACAACTTTTACAATGATGCTTTTACAATGACTCTGTACAATGATACTTTTACAATGATTGTATGCAGTGCTTCCCACTTGAAGACTTCATATGGTGAACTTCTTGCTGCTATTCTACACCTTGATTGTTGCTCTTGTCATGTTACCCTTTCTCACTCTTCAAAACATTAGATTATGCATTGAGTCTTCTCTTGATGAATATATAATGTCTGCAAAAAGTCTTCAAGGAAATACCCATGACATGATAAAACAAAACTTAGCTAATCCTGCAGAGCATATATCAGTGCTAAACAAAAACAACAAATTAGAATACAAAGAACCTAATGCAATTAAGAAATGAACATGCATATACATAAGATACTTACCTATAGCTTACCTCTATTGCATCATTTTGCTGCATCTTGCTCTTTGCTGCCCTAGAAAGTCTAGTCCTTTGCACCCCTTGACAGCTGATCTAGTTTTTCTTGCCTTCTAGGATCACGATATTTAATCTGAAGTGTCTCTGTGATTTCAGATCCTCAATATATGATCTTCAGTCCTGTAGTATCCCTCTGAGTCTTCTTTCCAATGCCACAGCTCTGACCCGATTTGAACTCTTCAAGACAAAGTTATGCCCAATCTCTCACAATGACCTAATTATGGACTAGTTCAGTATGGCGTGCCACATGTCACTGTTTCCTCCTTTGGCTTTGAAATTGATATACAGAAACCCACCGTCCGTGCACTATCCGCCACTTCTTATAGATTTCCAATCATCTTCTCAGAGAGAGAGTTATGACGATTTTCCCAAGGTCACTTCTTTAAGATGAAATTTGGGAGCCTGCAAAAACCTTAACTTCCACAAATCATATCTCTAAAAATATAGCGAACCAAGATCTGAAATTCGGTCACGACGTTCATCAGGATTGCGAATCAAATGGGTTTTCATTTCAAAATCTAAGACTTCGCAGAAATGAAGGTATAGCGAAAATGCCACGATCACACATTTTGGAGGATATATGAGATTTATTTTTATAGAGTTGAGAGGGGCTTCTATAGAGAATGTTGGAGGGATTTTAGGAGCTTAAAAAATTATTAATTATTGACTATTCAATGATCAAAACCAATTATGAGTGCCATGCCACAACCCCATAGGGTTTTAGCCCACTAACCGGGGTTACTAACTTCAAACATGAATATCTCTCAAACCATGAAGAATTACTTGGCGTGCCATATATCAACGGAAACATCTCGACGAGTAGAATCCATTTAGAAGATCCTTGACTCAAAACAAAGTAAGTTGTCAAATCAAAATTCCCTTGCAACATCAAGGTAGCCCCTGGTGCTACTTGGGTTGTCATCAATGACAACCTTAGATCATCTTTAGATCAACACGATTCACAATGACACGTTGGCTAAAATGGAAGACAAACCACTATATATACCCCATTAGGGTCTGCGCAAAACAGGGGTACAGAACTCGGATCCTCTGAAATCTCGGATGGATACAGTGACTCAGAAATTTCGGATAAGTGCAGGAGTTCAGGATTTTCGGATGGATGGATCTCTATGTTTTTCAATGATGTTTCAGCCTCCTCACAATCTCAATAAAGCACTGTCTAGGCATGTTAAAACACAGTCCCAGTCTTAGAATATATGCGTTGAAATACACTCTCAGCATACCTTTGTCTCAAGCATACAGTCTCGGTATCTTTGTGAAGCAGAGGATCTTAAAGAATCACCCTCAGTCTCGGGATACACTTAAGATGCAATTATATTTCAAACTTACAAGTAACAATCACAAGCATGATGATGATCTCGATATATATTATATATATATATATATATATATATATATATATATATATATATCATAGCATAAAGATCTCGATGATCCTACAGAGGTACTCTCAATATACATACAAATCTTGATATGGACCTCGTTGTTATTATGGTGATCTCGATGAAGGTGCAGCGATGATCTCAGTAAAGGCATAGTGGTGATTTCAATGAGCAGTCATGGTGCAACCTCAGTCACCAGATTCGGCGAATTTCGACGATTAAATTCGAAATTCGGCAAATTTTAATGAGAAACGAATATATTCGTTCGAGTTCGCCGAATTTTATGGCTAACTCGAATTTCAAGCCAAATTCGAATTTTTCTCGAACAAAATCGTTTGACATTCGATTAAATTCACCTGACGTTCGATTAAATTCGTTTTTTTCGCGCGTTTTAGGCTTTAGGCTGCGGGTTTTATTGCTCGCCAGTTTCATTGTTGCATTGTTTGGTTGTGCGAAGGGCGAAGGGTTTCATTTCATTGCGCGGTTTAGACTCCATACTCACGAGTCACCAGTCACAGCAAACGGCTCTACACTCTATAGCTGCAGCCTGCTCCGGTTTCATAACTTTCATTTCAGTGACCAATCCACTACCAGTCTGCCCGACACGTCTCGACTCTCAGCTGCCAACGCGTATCACTGTGAAGTTCACAAGGCCTCAGCGTTCACGGTTCAGGTAGGAGTTCAAACTTTATGGAAAACTATACACTGACTGTGTATATATATTAATATAAATAAACCGAGACAAAGTATACTGTATGACTGAGGTTCACCGTTCTTCGTATCCGAAGTCCTTTTTCCCACAAAATATCACAGAGAAACCCGAGATTATGTGTCAGTATCACTGTGCAGTGTGCTTGCCCGAGATTTCAGAGATCTTAAGCGATGATGTTAGTCTATAAGAATATCTTTGGCCTTCTTCCCTCTGCTAGTATCTCAGCCATTAAGTCTGAAACTTGACCTCTGCTTGGGAAAAACAAACACTGAGGAATAACGAGAATTTGTGGCACCTGGAAGATCATTTCGGATCTGAGATCAATGTTGGGATATCAGTCCTTAAGACAATGAATTTCGGCCCTCTAAATGTGATGAATTTGACCTCCTTATTTCTAATCAAAATCAACCCCAATTGCTGAAGGAAATCAACCTACACTTTGGCACAAAAATTTCTGGAAATGCTCCAATAATTCAGTCTCCCTTTCTTTGGTTGAATCATGTTACTGTGCTGACTCATCATGTCGAATGTAGGGGGCTTCAACTTTTAGTTTTAACTTATGGTTTGTGCAAATAGCTCTTCCACATCATCATTTAGTTACAAACTTACATGGTGAAGGCAATTGATCTCCTGAAAATGCCAGGATATAAGTTCAGACTGCGAAGAAGCTTTCATTATATTTCTTCAACACCTTCGCATTCTGGCATGTCCCTACTTTACACAGTAAAAGTTTCTTTCTTCCACACCTTAGAGCGAAATTGATTATGGCCCAACCAGTTACTAACTTACCGCATCCAATTGCCAGTAAAACTGTAAATTAAAAGAATATTTATGTATAAATGTAATAAAATTATAAAATAATATCTTGAACCATTATTGCGTTAGTGACATGTTAAAACCAATTGTTAGATCATATAACTTATAAGTTATAATGTGCATGAACTGCACTTCAAAAATCAGCCATATAGTGGGCCGTGGCTTGGTCCAAAAAACCTGTCTGGAAAAAATGACTGTTAAGTCCTGTGAGCAACCATTCATAACTGTTCAAAAAATAAAATACATCCGAATAAAACTGGTATATATAAATAGTATCCATCCATAGTACATGCCAATAAAGAAAAAAGTGTTGATAAGAACATTTAGCAGTATAATTGTGCCATCAAAACAGCAGCCAATATAACACCTGTTCAGGAATCAAGGTTCTGTGTGTACGCCAGCCTGTAACAAATGCTGGACTTGGAATTTGCCCAGAAAACAATTCACTGCATTATATTTACATAGATCTATATATTCGTGTAATAGCTACAGCCTACAGGCCTGTGAGCCTAAATCTTGAAACATACTGATACATATGCATAAATATGTGTGCAAACTGTTTTGAATCACTTTTCTTTTTTCTAAATTCTAACTAACGAAAATGTAATTTCAAAAAAAATTGCAGACATTTCAGACATTGCAGTGCCAGACATTTCAAACTTCCAATGGCACCCCCAAAAATCAACTGTTGTAGCTTGGAATTTTGTCCAAAAAGATGGTTTTAATCTTTCATGTCAGCTGTGTGGACATAATTTCACTGGCACTTTGACTAGAGCAGTGGATCACCTTCTCGGTATTAGCAATGGAAGTGGAGGTGGTGTTGAAGCCTGCACTAAGATCACCAATGAACAAAAAGCCATAGTGGAGAAAGACCATTCCAATTCACAGATGCAAAAGCAGAAAAGGGTAAATAAGAGGCAGCAAATTGAGAGGGAGATTGCCATGTCTTCCTCCAACACCATTAATTCAGTTTCAAACATTGGTGAATCAAGTTCTACAGCTACTCAAGCAAAAACAGGTGGACCGAAAACATTAAATCAATTCTGGAAACCTGTTGAGAAACAGGAAGTTGATGATGCTGTTGTTGAGTATTTTTATGCATGTGCAATTCCCTTTAATGTGGCGAGGAGTCCATATTTTAAAAATGTAATTAAAAAGGCCATTGATTTTGGGAAGGGCTATGTTCCTCCTGGATCTAAATCTTTAAGGACAACTTTGCTAAAGAGAGCGAAAGACAGAGTGACAGGAAAGTTGGCTGATATTAAAGAGTCCTGGAAGCTTACAGGATGCACAATTTTGAGTGATGGTTGGTCAGATTTGTGTCATCGTCCATTGATCAATGTGCTTGTTTATTGTCCTCAAGGGATACTTTTCTTGAAGGCAGTAAATGCAATGGATCGAGTGAAAACATCAGAATTTATTTTTGAAATTTTGGATGAAGCGATTCAAGAGGTTGGGGTGGAAAATATTGTCCATGTTGTTACAGATAATGCATCAAATTGTGTTGGTGCAGGGAAGCTGATTATGGAAAAATATAATCAGATTTATTGGACCCCTTGTGCAGCTCATTGCTTGGATTTAATTTTGCATGACTTAGCCAAATTTCCTTGGGTCAATGAAACAATCTGAAGAGCCAAAACAATTTCAAACTTCATCATCAACCATCGTCACACTTTGAGCATATACAAGAAGAATGCATCAAAAGAGTTGTTGAGGCCTTGTGATACAAGGTTTGCCACTTTTTATATTACTCTGAAAAGAGTTGTTGAGGAAAAAGCGAGCCTAAGAGCTGTTTTTTGCAACACTGAGTGGGAGAGATCTACCCTCTCAAAAGAAACTATCTACCCTCTCAAAAGAAACTAAGGGGAAAAATGTTGAACAAATAGTGCTCAATAATGGCTTTTGGGAAAATGCAAACAAGGTTTTAAAAATTTGTGGCCCAATTGTTAATGTGCTCCGCATGGTTGATGGTGACAAACCTTGTATGGGTTTTGTTTATGAAAGCCTTGATCATTGCAAAGAGGCCATTGCAACTGCTTTTGATAATGTGGAAGTTGATTACAAGGAGATATGGGATTTAATTGATCATAGATGGAAGATGATGCATAGTCCATTACACGCAGCAGCAAGCTATTTGGACCCTAGATTGTTTGGGTTACCAAGACATAGGATGAAGAAATCATGAATGGACTTATCTAGTCTATTGAGAAGCTAAATCCAGATCCAGAGATTGCAGGTTTGATCAAAAGTCAGTTGAGAGCATACAGGTTAGAAGAAGGATTATTTGGAACAAAATCAGCAAAGTATGATAGGAGCAGAAATGATCCAGCACTATGGTGGGAATTTTATGGTTCAGGGGCACCAGAATTGCAAAATTTTGCAATTCGTATCTTAAGCCAGGGAACAAGTGCATCAGCATGTGAAAGGAATTGGAGTTCCTTTGACCACATTCATTCCAAAAAAAGAAATAGATTGTCATTTGGAAGATTAGAAGATCTTGTTTATGTTCGTAGTAACTTGTGCAGTTGGCATTGAAGAATGTGGCTAAAGAGTCATCCAATTCTTCTACTCTGTGGATTGATCCTGTTCCAAATGCAACAATGGATGATGCTGATTTGTACATTGATAGTGACATAAACACTGACAGGGAATTCACTGATGACTCTGGTGCTGAAGCATCTAGCGGATTCACATCTCATACTGCTCTTGATGACATAGAACTTTTTGATATAACAAGTGGGCAACAGGAACATCAAGAATAAAACTTGTGTTCCTGTTTTAGATTTCTAGTTTAGTTTTTGCATGAACAATTTCTAAAACTGCCAAGCTACTTTAAAGTTTAAACTTTAAACCGTCTTTTGCATGTGAAATAGAGTTACCTTTATGCAGTTCTGTTTGGTTTTTTCTGCTTCTGATTTTGCTGCTATCAAGCTATTTCACTGCTTTATTTTTCATGTCAGCACAAAAGCTTTTTCTTGGGAATTGCACAGTGAGGAAAGCATACATCTGTCAGACGGTTTTGTATCATATAAATTATAATGCAGAGTTTTTCATTGAACTGCCAAAAGAATATCTATTTGTATGTGTTAGTGGATGTATCATGTGTCATATTTAAACCAATATAAGTGAATTTTTTTGGCCTTTGCTGTCTTGTACTTGTTCCAGCATAAGAAAAATAACTCCATGTTTAGTCAACAGGGGTTTAAAAGGACAATGAAAATGCTTTAAAACTGTTTTTGTATATTTTTTATGCCAATCTATCTTTAAAAGATTGAAGTGCTTTTGATAAATAAATTGCTTTCTTTGAGCGATCTTTCATACTGGAATTTCAGACTTTCAGTTTTGTCTCTATCAAAATTCTTTAGGTTGTATGTCTGATTTATCATTTTCTTTTATGTGGTCATAAATTGTAAGAAATGTCCCAAAGTCACAATTATTTTGAAGATTCATAAGGCAAGAATTTACACAACTGCAAATTTAGGAGCATAAGCCCATGCGACAAATCCAGAAATTTTGAAATGTGAAATAGGATGTTTGCTGCCATACCATTTCTCATATGGAGTCTAGCCTCTGTTCTCTTGTTAAGCCAAAAATTTATTTGAATTTGACTTTAAATTGATTATATATATATATATATATATATACATTTTTTTTTCGAATTTCTATATGTCGAATTCTATCGACAAAATTTTAGTTGACGAACTTTATTCAAATTTCATAGTCGCCGAACTCGAACTCGAACTCGAACCTGGTGACTAAGGGTGCAACGATAATGATGATCTCGGTAAAGCAGTAACGATCATGATGATCTCAGCAGTAAGAAGAGGATTGGTGTCTTGGCCTTGGAGTGGCTTGATAGGTCAAGGGTTATGGTCTTGGTATTTGTCAATTGGAATCTCTATAAGAAGAATTTTGAGCAGGTTTTCCTCTCCAAGAGGGAGAGGTTTTGGCCCTAACAGAAAGCCAACTTCTTGTGTTCTTGTCTCTTTGTTTTTGGCAGCAATTTGATGAAATAAGAAACACACACTCTAATAATGTCAACAAGAAGATTGTACTAACAGGAAAATTAAAATGCTTCACAGATAGTTATCATGCTAAGAAGACTCTCATTAATTCAATCTGCCCTAGATTCTTCAACATCGTATCAAAGTTGAGGTACTGAAGTCAAATGAAGGGCAGCGAAAGAGGCATATAAGGATCTGTCTTCAAGGACATCAAAGTAGGTTGAAGGGATTAAAGGAGCAAGTATACAACAAGCAGGTCTACAACAGTCATGGAGTATCAACTTCAGTAATTACAGTCATGCACTCAACTCATGCTCAGTTTGATGGAGTATATCAGTGATCCTCTCTTCTTGATCACTGAACTTTCTCCATGCCATAAAAGATAGTCTCACTATATATATATATATATATATATATATATATTGCAGAAATAATCCAAGGAATACCTCTCACAATCCATGATTACATCATTGTCTCAATATAGTCATTACATCAAGACAGTTCCGGTGATGAGACAGTCTATCTATACAGTGCCACCCACAGTTTAGTTATGTTATTCATTGACAAGTTTGGGCTCTCAATACATTGCCTCTGTACACAACGCACATAGACATCACTGTGTAGTGCCATATCAATATACTTGTCACAGTCTTGAATTATGTCTATGATTATGATCTCAATAGCATGGTGCTCAGATTATAACATAGTATCACTAACATGTCAACAATATGTTGAAGTCAAAAGTACCTTAAAATGGATTGGGAAGGTCGTGAAGCAGTCTGGGTGATGTCAAGACCACTGATGTCATGGTGCTAGAAGGCCTCCGAGGAATTCGTGATGAAAGGATACTAATGATGGGCAGTTCAAGCAAAAGAAGCATCAAGGTGAAGATCTCCTCTTCACACACCAAGTAACTATCTTCCAATTTTATAATCAGATTTGGTTAAATGATTTCATGATTGCAATGGGATTTATAAATTGGTTAGATAATCGAAAGTCCTTGCATAGAATAAGGAGGATTGTCATAATCCTCATAGAAAAGAGAAATCATTGATATCTATGAAAAGGTCAAGCATTGTTTGAATCCATCAAAAGATTCATAGGATTCATATGATATCACTCAAAAGTCATCTCATAGCTAAATAGCAGAAGAGGAGACACAAAGAGAGATATATGAAATGCTAGACATAGTCTCGGCAATTAAAGTAAAGAAGGTCACTTAGACCTACACAGTAGTAAAGGTATCAAAGAATGAAGGAATAACTTCATGAAGATCTAGGAAAGATGATAAAAAGGTAGTCATCATTGATGAGCAAGATAACAAATATCAATGAACAAAGAAGGTTACCTCACCCAACAATTTGTGGTCTCTATGCTAGATAGAGAAAGACAAGTTGTAATGTATAGTATTAAAGGATAAAGAATTCAACCATTGGCAGAAAGGAAAGGCAAGGTTGGTCCTCAAGCAAAGACAAAAGTAAGTATAGTTAAGATTCAATGCTAAAGAAAGATTTTGGAAGCTGCTATCACTAAAAGATGGAGGAAGCTAAAGAAAAGGGCCAAGGAAAGGGGGAGCAACAAATCTATCCTATGAATAAGATAGTATCCCTCACAAAAGGGTCCTATCATAAGCTCCAAAATCTTGTGTTATAAGATATGACAATGATAATAAGATGCATCATGGCACCATGGAAGCATTATAGACAAGAGCTCATAACATCTCCATAAGGATCATGAAGGACAAAAATCCATGGTAGACAACATAGAGCTCTTGGGAACCTCAGTGGACATTGAAAGAAAGAAAGGAGTAATCTAAGGCTCATCATACGTCAAGTCAAAAAAGAAACAACTGCCAGTTGGGGATATACAAGATCCTCAAAATTCTCTAATGGAATCATCATCCTAGGGTTCACTAATCTAGAGAGGAAGCAAGTGTTTCAAAAAGAACTCCAACGTATGGAATCCATGAGAAGATGATATGACATGAAGCAGATCAAGGGATTGAAGATATTTTCAATCAAGGAAGCTGCTGGAAGAAGCCTCAATGACCTCAAGGTAAAATAAGGTATGTATGCTTGTGTTTAATATTATAATGTCATGTCATATGGTTGCAGGTAATATGGATCTTTGCTTCTATCTTAAGAAGCATGATCAAGAGAAAAAGGATCTCTTCCTCTGAAAAGATGTATGAAGGCATAAGTGACACTAGATGAAATCAACATAATATGTCCTCATATGAAGTATGAGGTGATTGACTACAACAAAGAAACTTTGATTGAAAGCTATGAAATGTGTGAGGAAGGAAGAGATCCTGAGATATGCAACCATGATGAAAGCAATCGACATCCAAAATACCAAGAAGATTTGACTAGGAAATCTCCCAGAAAGATATGAAAACTCTGATGAAAGTCTGAAAAGAATGAAGACCCTTGATAATGGATATCTTTGGGAGATGTGACAATATGTGTGCAGGATGCTCATACCTACAAAATGTCATGATGAAGAACCATCTCGTAAGGTATGATTTAATTTAATTTAATGTTTTAATTTCTTAAATAATATCTGGATGAGTTCATGCAGAGCTACTAGAACAAGACTTGTAAGTACAAGTGCAACTAACATTCATGTGATAGATGGAAACTCCTAAAAGAAGCATGGAGAGAAAAGAAGTAGCCATATGAAGAAGGTTCCAGATATGTACCAAGAAGGCCACTTTCCATGAAGAAAGGAATGACATGACGGAATAAGAAGGAAAGTGATCGAAGGTTGTTGCCCTACAAGGAAAGCTCAACTAAATTTCATGACATCAAGGAGAGAATTTGATCAAGCAGCTAAAGGACCCACAAAGAAAAAGTTGCTGATATATATAGAAGAGTCCCTAGCAAAGTGTAGTAGATCTGACCAGAAAATATAATAAAAATACCAAATATGCCCAAGAAATAACACAATAGAAGATAAGAACTTCGGACCTTTATTAATCAAAAACCTTGAGGTAGGGTAACACCATACAATCAATCCTTAAGAAAGAAGAACACTCCACACGCCATATGCTTGCCAATACAATAATCCTTGGCATCTTTCAATGGGGATTCTCTAGCCTCTATATAGGCTTGATACATACAATACCATGAGTCATTACCATGGATCTCTCAATACCATATATCTATCACTTTATTCCTAACTACTTGTGGTCCCTTACATAATGCGGGTTAACCACTTTATTTATTAACTATGGCCCATCACATTATTACATTATTCCCTTGGGTGCCTCCCTCTGTACCCTGTAATATCCCCCCTAGGTATACTACATTCCACCCCCCTTAAACATGTTTCGTCCCCAAAACATAAGAAGAACACAAATGATAAGATCTACTCAAAAGAGTAGTCAACTGGTACCATGCATGTGCATCTAGCCATCCCAGAGACAAGTGATTACTCGATCTAGCGGGTGCCTCGCTCGCTTGAGATGGGAGCTGATCCTGGCGGTTCCTCTATGTTGTGATGTGGTTGGATCGTCGCACCTCTCTATCTGTCGTGCAAGAGTTGTTGTCCTTGTTGCTAATTCGTTGCCATCTTGTTGGTTGTTTTCTTGTTGGGTGATGTGGTTGATGATATGCTGAAGTTTTAACCAATGGTGTATCTTTCTTTAATTCACCACCTAATGGAGCCTGATTGGTATCTGGTACATGTAGTGGCGTATGCGGTTGTTGCTTATCTTCTAGTATTACTTCAACCACAAACTCCTCATCTAATGTGTTAGTACCTGCAACATTTTTTGCTTCAGCCTCCTTAGACTCTACCTGTTTATTGATGGAAATATTCTGTAATGTAATTTTCATCTTTTTATATCAGAGCTTCAGGAATTTCTTCTGCATCTTAATATTGATAGTACCAACAGATTCCATCCAACGCTATCCCAAAACAACATCCAAATTAGCCATATCTGAAACATAAAAATCAGAATGCAATACATACTTGTCCATAGACATCTTCAAATCTTTAAAAACTTGAACAACCTCATTATCAACCTATGTGTTTTCAATGTGTTTTGCTGGAACGTGCAATTTTTTTGCCAAAATAATATTGATAAAATTATGCTTGCAACTAGGGTTTATAGAGACAATGATCTTCTCTTTTTGAATACATCCATGAACCTGTAATAAGGAGATACTAGCAGAAAATAGCCCCTTATGTTCCTCATTATCCTGTTTTCTAGCATGAGATCATTTGTCTAAAAGGACTTTTCAAATTCTTCATTAGGAAGGCTTACCATCTTTTTGTTGTCAAGTGAGTCCCACCATATGGCTGCCTTATCTTGAAAATAAAGCCGTGCTATATTTTTCCAAAGTGTTGGCCATGTTGACTTAAGAATTTTTAGGAAGTCTTCAATAGTAGGACCATTATCACATCCTGTAAAAATCATCTTAGTAGAAGCCCTGAAGTAGAATGAGGGTTTTGAAAAAAATTACCTACTTTATGCGGAAAATTTAAAATGGCCACAACTCGGTCAATAGACTCAAAATCCTTATTATAGCTTGTTTTCGGAAATGAAACGACCATTCTGCATCTTTTTGTGTGATAGAAATCCCGATCCGGGCGCTCTGAACTTTCAGATTCGCGCTGGAATTGTCCTGCCGTCACAAAAAATTATGAAAAAATGGATTTTAAATCAGTGATATCTCCCTCATCTGAATTCCGATTAGACTGATTTTTTTTTCAAATTGGGTAATTTTTCAAGAAGAGCTCAGATCAACAATCTATTTTCTTGAATTCTGCACAAAACTCTAAAAATTGACAAGAGAGTCGTCGTCCACGAATTGTCGTCAGAAAAATTTCTACAACACAATTGATTTTAAATCAACGATATCTCCCTCATCCGGACTTTGATTCAGCCGATTTATTTTTTGAATTTGGGTATTTTTCCACAAAGAGATCTGCTATTTGTTTTTGCAAATTTAGCATTAAAAGTTTCAGATCTGATCTGCAAACTCGCCGCCCTAAAAAATTCCTAATAAGAACAAAATAATAAATTAAAAAATTAAAAAAATTACTCCCCCTCTTCGCCCAAGAAAGTGCTCTAGTACCACTTGTAGTAGATCTGACCTGAAAACATAATAAAAATACCAAATATTCCCAAGAAATAACACAATAGAAGATAAGAACTTTAGATCTTTATTAATCAAAACCCTTGAGGTAGAGTAACACCATACAATCACTCATTAAAGAAAGAGAACACTCCACAAGCCATATGCTTGCCAATATAATAATCTTTGACATCTCTCAATGGGGAGTCTCTAGCCTTTATATAGGCTTCATACATACAATACCATGGGTCATTACCATGGGTCTCTCAATACTATATATCTAATACAATCGGCTTATCAGTGTATCACATTATTCCTAACTACTTATGGTCCCTTACATGATGCGGGTTAACCACTTTATTTATTAACTATGGCCCATCCCATTATTATGTACATTATTCCCTTGGGTGCCTCCCTTTGTACCCCATAATATCACCCCTAAGTATACTACACTAAGAGGGAGCTCTGACAGGTCCCTAATCAAGAGGGAGTTTGAATTAAGATCACCCCTAATTACAAAGGAGTGATAATTGTGTTTTTCCATGTCATGTGTCATGCACTAGACCAGGACTAATAGCTGTAACTCTAGATGAAGGCCATGAATGGAAATGTAAACACATGATAAGCACAACATCCTTGTCTTATTTTTGTCTTCACTTGGGAAGAAAGAGTTGGAGGATTAGGTAATCATCTGGCATCTGATACTCTTTGAGGATGTGTAGGGCATCCAAGGTAAGAGTAGGCAAGAGGATCGATATTCTTTGAGGGTTGGGAACCCAAGATAAGAATAGTCCTAGAAGGCCATACTCAGTGAACACCCAGGTGGGTATGTACCTTGAGAGAAAATGATGAAGGTATCTATAAATCATTGATTTCGCCAGCGTTGTAGCTCATGGTCTCGTGAAGATATGGAGTTGTTAGTCAAGGCCTTGCACTATGACAATGTTGATTGATATGATGCTATACAGATGGGATTACCAATCCGATTCTTCTTATGAGAAATTTTTCAGATTGAGAATAACCAAGTACCATTGTAAATACCTCCCTAGTTAAGAGGGACTATTGACGAAAAGTGTAACTAGGTTCGGTATTTGTCAATATTATTTTGATCTTTGTACTTGCCAAGAAAAAGAAATATTATTTTTATAAATTATATGAATGAATTTCTTTCTCATTCCATAGGTCTAGGAAAGTCAAAGAGTCAAAATTATGTTAAAGAGCTCTTCTTGAGCATTTATATAATGTACATGGGTCAACCTAGTGTCAAGTAGCCCTCCAAGACAAGCAGCATCCTCCAAAGAAGAATACTGTCAGCAACACGATGAGAAAGACAGTCAAGTTGGCTTCATAATATATAGAGATGACATGTCGGCTCAATATATAGACACCACAGTTCACAATGACAGGTCGGCTAATATGGAAGACGAACCACTATATATACCCCATTAGGGTATGCGCAGAACAGGGGTACAGAACTTGGATCCTCTAAAATCTCAGATGGGTACAATGACTCAGAAATTTCGGATAAGTGCAGGAGTTTAGGTTTTTCGGATGGATGGATCTTTGTGTTTTTCGGTGATGTTTCAGCCTCCTCACAGTCTCAATAAAGCATTGTCTAGGCATGCTAAAACACAGTCCCAGTCTTAGAATATATGCAGTGAAATACACACTCAACGTACCTATGTCTCAAGCATACAGTCTCGGTATTTTTGTGAAGAAGAGGATCTTAAAGAATCACCCTTAGTGTCGGCATACACTTAAGATGCAATTATATTCCGAACTTAGAAGTAACAACCAGAAGCATGATGATGATCTAGGTATATATATCTTAGCGTAAAGATCTCGGTGATCCTACAGGAATACTCTCAAGATACATATATATCTTGATATGGACCTCATTGTTATGATGGTGATCTCGATGAAGGTGTAGAGATGATCTCAGTAAAGGCACAATGGTGATTTCTGTTGAAATTTCTAAGTCTGACACATTAGAAATCCCTACTACATTATCTGGTTTAATTTCTCCTACTTGTTCATTCCATTAACAAGTTATTTATAAATATAAATACTGAAATAAACACAAATGCAACCTTAACTCATATACAGATTAGCAACTGAAATAACTAAGACAAACACACAAGGGACACCGTTATTTTTGGACAATCTTCCCCAGAAAAACCCAATGCAGGAAAACCGGTACAAAAGATGTGAGGGTTTTATTATTATGCAGTTTCTAAATACAACTAGGGTGCCAAAAATGGCTCACCCAACAGAGAATGTCCTCGGCAGTAATACCTCTCCTCGGAGACAGATATTTCGGCTAATCAATCACCGGATGAACGATCCCACAACAACTATGGCAGCTCCTTAGTTGGACAGCGAAAGCTGCTCCAAGCTTCTCCTCTGCTCTGTGTCACTCTGATAGGGACTATGTCACCCTCTCAGCTCACCAACACCCAGTCTGCCCCATGAAAATCTCCCAACGCTGCCTCTTGGCTCAACGTCAATGTCGCTTGCTCTGTGCAGCCATTGAAGCCTCTACGTCAGCCCCTTGGCTCTCTGTGTCAGCCCTCTGCATCACCCACACTGCCCTCTTCAGCCTTTGCGTAAGTCCCAGTTGCCTCTGCATCAGCCTCTCCAAGCTCTGCACTATCTCTCTGGCACTATCTCTGCGTCTTTGCTATGTATTCTCGGCCTCGTGCCGAACTGCCCCTCGTTGCAACAAATCACTAGCTCGATTCTCTCAGTAAAACCCTGCTCCATAAAATCGAACTGACTGACCAATTTGGTGTATCTCCAACTGATCCTCAAGCCTCCTCTTATACTTTTCTTGTTGAGTCTTCAACGGTCGAGATTAAATCCCTAATAAACGGCTAATATTAGATTTGGCTTGATCCATGTCATTTAGAACATTCTCACCCAGTTTTGTATTAATACCCATTAATATTTTAATTTTCCTAAGTTTAGACTTAGGAACCCCATTAAAAATATTAATTTAGTATCTCTCCAACCGGATGGAATTTCCCCAAACCATTTCTAGGTCTTGGAGATCTAATGTGCCTTAGCCTCTCCACCAACTTTCATGGCTAGAGCACATCCGATGCTACCACAAATCAACACTCCCTCTTAGCGAGGAATGTGCTCTAGTAATGCTTCACCATGGAAACATCACACTGGTCCTTCGCACCGGTACATGTGTTGATGCTTGGCCTGCTGCCTCACATCATCTGCACTGTTGCTTCTTGTACTACTGCCCATGACACTGCCACGGCCACTGCTACATTTGTATTGCAACTCCCTCTCAATATGCTGCCCATGCTACCTCTAGCACTGCCACTGCTAACTGCTGCACTGCAACTTAGTTACCGAGAAGTAAGTAACTGACTTCTCCCAAATACTGACATCCCAATTAGTCTGGAAGCCTCGTGAAACTAAAGTTGCCTCTACTGCTATTTTGTGCTCCCTTTGCTACCACTGCGCTGCTGCATACACCTTTGTGCCTCTCGCACTGTTGCAACCTTCACTCTGCTACTACAGACTTTTGCACTCTAGCACTGCCTTTTCGTTCCATCACACCTTGCTCCACCCGACACCTGTCATCATGCTACTGTCATTAAGGGCTCACGTAGCCCGATGTGATCCAAGAGTTTGGGCACCTCAAGGATCCTGCCCCTTTTCTGTAGTCCTCTCGACTACAGCTCAATGTCTCCCCACCTCTTCTCTACAAGCACATGAGCACTCATGGCACAATCGTCATCAGGCTCGACATCCTTCTTCGCCTTCGCTGGAGCAGCCTTTGAGTCAGAAGCTTCTCCCTTGCCTTTCTTCCTGGGACACTGGGATGCATAATGCCCTAGCTCCCCACAGTGGAAGCACTTCACCTTGGAGATGTCCTTCTTCTTCCTTTTCCCTTGTTGTCCCGCAGATGCTAGAGCCGCATCCTCCTCCTCCTCTTTCTTGACTCGACCTCCTTTGCCACTACTCCCCGCCTTGGTCAACCGTCTGATCTCTTCTTGGCGAAGAGTTGCCCACATCTCATCCCATCCTAGAAGAGTGGCCCTACCCAAAATACTTTAAACAAATGCCTCCCACTCCTTGGAGACTGCATTCAAGGCAGTCCTCACCATGAACTCTGGATCCGGTGTAGACCCCATGGAACTAAGTTGGTCACGAATCTCCTGCAATCTGAGAAGGAATGGATCTATCTGCTCTCCCTTCTGCATCTAATACGACCGCAGTTGATTCTCTAATAGCATCTTCTGCTGCACGGAAGTGCCCTGATACAAGGTCGTCAAAGTATCCCACATGTCCTTTGATGTGTTCTTTTCAGTGATATGTGGTATGACATGATCTTTGACCCCGTCTAGGATCATGCACTTCGCCCTCGCCATTGCATCCTCATACTCCTCAATCTCAACTGGGTCGACCAGGATAGCCACGGCTCTCAAGGCAAAGTCCTTGATGTGATGTCGATCCAGAACTACCAAGATCCTGGCCTTCCAAATGACAAAGTTGGAAGCCCCATCCAACCTACCCTGATCTCTCAATCTGTTCACTTCCATTTCAGCGCCTCTTCTGGACTCCTTCTGAGATTCAACTTCCCTCCTAGAAATCTCTCTCTAAGTCCTGATTTCCCTCCTGGAAATCCTCTGGCCAATTGTCGAACCTCTCCTCTCCAATCCTTCTTGCAACTGCAACTCAGATCTGGATTTCTTGGCCAGAAATCCGTCAAGGTAGTGACTCCCTCTACCTTGGTTCCGTCTCCCTAGGTATTGTTCTGCACTAAGCGAAACAGCACCCCACCAGCTTCTCAATCAGAATCTGCCCACAGCTCCCCAAACCCTGACAACTGAAGAAACTGAACCTTTCAGGCTCTGCACAATCCCATCAATGGCAGAAACTGCTCCTCCTGGACACAACGTCGATCCTTCATGGCTGAGAAAGATGAGCGTGCACTGTGTAGGTATGATCTGCCTCACTCTGCTTCTGTGCTGACCCTCCTCCTGGCTCAAAATGATGACGCAGGCCCTCTGCGTCACTTCTTCTTTGTTGCTTCCGCTCTAGAACAACGCTATCTCTCGGGACAACTACTACTGCTGCAAATTCTTCAGATTACTGCTAGTGCCTTCAGTTCTCCTGTGATCTGCAACACTCTGATACCATGTTGAAATTTCTAAGTCTGACACGTTAGAAATCCCTACTGCATTATCTGGTTTAATTTATCCTACTTGTTCATTCCATTAACAAGTTATTTATAAATATAAATACTCAAATAAACACAAATGCAACCTTAACTCATATACAGATAAGCAACTAAAATAACTGAGACAAACACACAAGGGACACCATTATTTTGGACAATCGTTCCCGGAAAAACCCAATGCGAGAAAACCTGTGCAACAGATATGAGGGTTTTATTATGCAGTTTCTAAATACAACTTAGGGTGCCAAAAATGGCTCACCCAACAGAGAATGTCCTTGGCAATAATACCTCTCCTCAAAGACAAATATTCCGACTAATCAATCACCGGATGAACGATCCCATAGCAACTACAGCAGTTCCTTAGTTGGACAACAAAAGCTGCTCCAAGCTTCTCCTCTGCTCTGCGTCACTCTGATCAATGTTTTAAAACTCCAACTCCGACTCGGCCAAGGGTCGACTCCGTCTTTGACTCCAACTCGGTATCGACTCAGCCGGCTCAATTTCAATGACTCGGTCATTGTAAAAAATACATTAAATATTTATTTTTTATAAAAACGCATAATTTTAAAGATTTTCATTCATGTTTCCAAACACACAGCATTAGAATATAGATAGAAGACAACATATGATCAAAGTAGGCTCATGAATATATCCATTATATCAAAATGGCACACAATGCATTGTCCAATACATACACGATGATGGTATAGAGATCAAAACAAAAACACATAACCAAGGAGGCTATAAATGGCCTCTACAACAAAAGTCTGTGACCAGTACTACTGGCTACTACTAGAGTTGCCAACATCATCTGGCTCAGTGTTACTTGGGAGCGGGAGCGAAAGCAGGGAGCGAGAGCGAAAATGGGAGCAGGAGCGACATTTTCAGAAGCTCCTAGTTTGGGAGCGAATCTCGAAGGAGTTCGACAACCAATGTCACTACCATCAAGATACATAGAGGGATTGGTGCTCTTGATTAAATACGAGTTCCATACCCAAATACATGACAAACTTCAATGGAAACATTGCAATCCCCCAATCCTGAAATCTTGAAAAACTGATAAGTCTGCTAGATTTTGAATGAAATCTAAAATTCTACTTTCTCAATATGAAATCCAATGAGGCCAGAACCACTCAAACATCCTGAGTCAATTCATGGTAATGTTAAAAATTTAAGTAAAATGATGAAAATGAAGATTAAGGAGAATGTCACTTTTACTTTAAGAATTTAACATTACCATGAAATTTGAATAGCTATCAATACTAGGAGAGGGGAATGGACCCCAAAGACCAAAAAAACCAATTAATAAAACCATTTGGAGTCCCCCACACTCAGAAAAAACATAAAAAAAAAATTAAAAAAATTGTGTTTTTAGGGTTTACTGGCTGCATGAAATGACCCAGCCTAGTTGATACGGACTCGGCCGAGTTAAGACTGACCCAGCCGAGTCATGCCATGACTCGGCCGGGTCAATCTTAACTCAACCAACCGAACCGATTCGACGGCTAAGTCACAAATTTTTTTACCGGCTCGGACCAACTCAGTCGAGTGGGTTCCGAGCCGGTCGGCTTTTAAAACACTGACTCTGATAGGGACTACGTCACACTCTTAGCTCACCAACACTTAGTCTGCCCCACGAAAAATCACCCAGCGCTGCCTCTTGGCCCGACGCCAGCGTTGCTTGCCTCTGTGTAGCTACTAAAGCCTCTGTGTCAGCCCCTTAACTTTTTGCATCAACCCTCTGGCCCTCTGCGTCACCCATGCTAGCCTCTTCAGCGTCTGCATAAGTCCCAGTTGCCTCTGCGTCAGCATCTCCAGGCTTTGCGTTGTCTCTCTAGCACTATCTCTTCCTCTGTGCTATGTAGTCTCGTCCTTGTGCCGAACTACCCCTCGCTGCAACATATTACTAACTCGATTCTCTTAGCAAAACCCTGCTCCAGAAAATCGAACTGACTGATCAATTTGGTGTATCTCCAACTGACCCTCAAGCCTCCTCTTATACTTTTCATGTTGAGCCTTTAACGACCGAGATTAAGTCCCTAATCAACGGCTAAGATTAGATTTGGCTTGATTCGTGTCATTTAGAGCATTCTCACCCAGTTTTATATCAATACCCATTAATATTTTAATTTTCGTAAATTTAGACTTAGGAACCCCATTAAAAATATTAATTATTTTAATATCTCTTCGACCGGGTGCAATTTCCCCAAACCATTTTTGGGTTTTGGAGATATTATGTGCCTTATCCTCTCCACCAATTTTCATGGCTAGAGCACATTTGATGCTACTACAAATCAACAGTTTCAATGAGTAGTCATGGTGCAGCAATAATGATGATCTTGGTAAATCAGTAATGATGATGATGATCTCAACAGTAAGAAGAGGATTGGTGTCTTGGTCTTGGAGTGGCTTGATAGGTCAAGGGTCATGGTCTTGGTATTTGTCAATTGGAATCTCTATAAGAAGAATTTTGAGCGGGTTTTCCTCTCCAAGAGGGAGAGGTTCTGGCCCTGGCAGAAAGCCAACGTCTTGTGTTCTTGTCTCCTTGTTTTTGGTAGCTATTTGATGAAATAAGAAACACACACTCTAATATTGTCAACAAGAAGATTGTACTAACAAGAAAATTAAAATGCCTCACAAATAGTTATCATGCTAAGAAGAATATCATTAATTCAATCTGCCCTAGATTCTTCAACTACTATTGGTATGCACATGTTGGTTGTGTTGTCTGTGTCGAGTTGTTGTGTTGTTGAGTGATGAGTGTGCCCATGGTGTACCATAGCTTCAACTCCGCATGGAAAACTGCGCGGAGTCTTCAATGGTCTTGGCGTTCGCTTGATGGTTCATGCATGTGCATGTGTCTCCTTCGCTTGCTACATGGTGTGCTTCATGTGTTCATCCAACCGCGAGCGAGACTTTTAGCATGCGCTCATTGTTCATATCGTTCATCGTCGCACCATGTTTCATGATTCATCCGCGTACTTGTTTCTGCAATCACTCATGACGAGATGACATCAAATCCAAAAATCCCCTAAGTCTACCATGATGCGTTGTCTTTCGTTTCCAGGTGCAGGTGACCAAAAGAAAGGACAAGGCTCCGAAACAGCGCAGAGCACATGTCAGGCCAAGATGCAAGGCTCCGAGACAAGTGTCGGGACAAACTGCGCAGGGGTCACTGAGAGGCTAGATTGAGCAGTGCAGGACAACGGTGACATCTACAAGATCTGGCTCGGCTAGGAGGTAGAATTGCTCAGTTTTTATGGGGAAGGTAGCGCGAGCAACAAGAGGCACTGGTAGTTAAAACTGCGCAGATTTCCAGAGGAGGTCGAGATCGGGCTGCGGGAGCCTGCTGGTTAGAATTGCGCTGATCTGGGAGGCAGTCAAGCAGGTTGATGTCTACGCAGTTTCCGCACTGAGCGAGATGTTGGGCAGCAATTGGACTGCCTAAAAAAACTGCGCAATTTTAGGAGTGGCAAGGAGGCCGGCAAGAGGACTGCCTGACAAAACTGCGCAATTTCCTAGGACAGTGCAGTGACAAGCAGCGGGTCCCTGTCACTCATGTCTGCGCAATTTCTGGAGATGAGTGTAGCCCTGGGTCACTACTTAAGTCAAATTCTTTGGTTGACCAACAGGAGGCTTGATAGATAGGCTTCCGGAAAGCACAAACTGAGATGGCTTCTTGGGCAACTTTTGCACTATTCTGGGTGAGAGACAGCCACGTTGATTCCAGGATTGTGCAGTGTAGACTGCCTAGAGGGCAGCCTCAAGCTCTGTGCAGTTCTAGGTAACAATGCTTGGTCACTGAGGGTTGAGACTGCGTAGTGCAGCTCAGTGGAGGTTCGGCTGATGGAGGGTGGCCAGTAAACAGAATTTCAGGAAAAATGGCTAAGTATGTGAGCCAGTGAACTCATGTATACATGACCGTATGAACACACACTCAACGTGACTCGACGACAAGACACCTCAAACCACATGACAACACATGCTCAGTGTGACTGACTACGGGACTGTCTAATGGTGAAAGCAACAAGTGCGACACTTTGGATAGACCTTCGGACGACCATGACGAAACTTGCGCGACAGTGCTTACAACATTGTGTGTGAGTGCGACAATGTTTACATAGTCGAAACAACTCATGCACACGAAGATAAACCTTCGATATCACCAAAACAAGGTCGCAAGCATGACATGACAATCAACATGTCGAAGACAATAGTTGGTGAAACAAGCGAAAAGGAAGTAAGACATGTAGAGGAAACACATGAAATGACTTTTTTGTGTTTGCATACATGCATGTTACTGAAGACAGGATGATATGACAATGACAAGCAGTCCTGCAAACTCAACTAAGAGGTGTACCTCGAAAGGTGTTATTTACTTACCATACTTAACCTCGAGATGATCATGCATCCGACGGAGTTTGCATGCGGTCCTGATCTTTTTCCATCACTTGGTTCCTTGGTCCTTCTCCTCAACTCCTTGGGAGTGATCTCAGCATGTCACCTTTTCCTGTAGTCACTGAGAGATAGATCAGCGCAATTTCAGCGGGCAGCCACTGTTGCCGAGATGAGGCCCTAGGAGGACAGCTCTGTGCAATTTCTGAGTGCAACGAAACCTGGGCAGTTGAAAGGAACTATTGCACAGTTTCTGGATGCAAGGCACTGCTGCGCAGCTAAGGGACAATACTGCGCAATTTCTGGAGACAGCGAGTTCCAACTGGGGGAACGACACTCGAGGAAACCACTATGCAGGTCAAGGGAGGTTGGGGTCTCTGCGCACTGCGCAGTTCCAGCAGGCAAGGGAGAAAGCTTAAGGGTTGCAGAAGCAAAGTGCATAGTTCCAGGAAGCTGGATGAGGCTAGGTTGCTCGAGACATGAGCTAAGTGTGAGATCAGTGAAAAATATGTAAACAGTTATAGGACTAGACTTTGATCATACAAGAACACTTAGTGATACAACGTAAACCATCCAGAATGTATACAACATACTTTGCTTGATGCAACAACCTTCGTTACAAGGGTGCGTGAGGTGAGTGTGAAACATGTCTATGTGATGATAACAACTCATGCGTGCATGCTTTCTCTTGAAGCAAGACATTCCCTTTGCATGACAAACAACAATCCCTATGCCCAAAGATGACACATGCGATATAAAGATGAGAACATGAACAATTCTTAAGATCAAGGAGGGGAAGCTTGAGATCATCAGCTTACCAACAAGTGACCAAGGAATGAATGATCACAAGATCAAAGGTAGGCTCCGAAATTTTCATGCGAGCCAAAATTTTGGAGGGTGGTGAACTTAATCGCATCTACCTCCCTCATTGAGTTAAGCTGGAAATAGGTGTCCAGCTTTTGCACCCATGCCTTAGCCAAACTTTTGGTTGATCCATCAAAGTTGGGGAGGGTTATTTTCCCCACTATCCACTGCACATGTTGGTTTTGCTGACCTCCCCGATGTAACGACCCGGCTCCACCTTTGTGCTTCTCCTTCAAGTGACGAAACTCCCCAAAGGACATAGCCATTTTGATCATTGTGTCCAATGCATCATACTCATCAATCCTCTCTGAAAACGACCTCAACAAGACTGTGAAAGAACTTAGCTCTCCTGTAGGTCCATCAATAAACTGTGGCATGGTGAGATGACTGGAAGGCCCATTCAAGCATGGGGTCCCTGGCCGGTTGGTGCGTGCGTGTGTGTGGCTCCCTCATCGGTTCAAGAACCACCCTCACCATTGTTATCCTGCATGCCCCAGTTCTACAACTGTACACTAGCTAGCTACACTAGCATGTCCATCATGAGTTTCTGCTACCTAGCCAACTCTGCAATCGTCGATTCCTTGTCTCTCTGTCTAAGTTGTTCTTTGTTATCCATGGGTTCTTCGTCTTAGATTCCAAGTTCTTTGGCATGCTCTACTTCAGTATCTCAGAAAGGGTCACGCCCTCTTCTACCTTAGCCCCTACCTCTGTGAAAAACAACACCCCCAAAACGAGGTGGCATCACCAGTTCTTGTGCTCATAGTTGGCCAAGAACATGCTCTAATACCATTGTAATATTTTGACTAGGAAATTAACAATGAATAACAGAACTATGAATTAGGTAACAAACAATTTTAAACCATGCACACAAAATCAGAACACCAAGGAAAATTCGTAAAATAGTTAAGGCATTTTATTAATTATGGGAATTTGAGTACATAAAAATGGGTAGGAATGATGGAATATCGGCTTGCTAAGCAAGCTATGAAAAACCCAGGTGGAATCTCGCTAACCCAAATGTTGAAATGGCTCCAAACTGGAGATATGCACTGCCTAGCAATTTTGCTACTGGCTGCCAATTCAAACTAAAGATTTTGCCATGTATACGGCATAGAAAACTCTGAAACTCCAGCTAGAGGCTCTCCTCCAAATACCCACAAAATCTCAGAAAGGGTTTGGGCTAGTACCAGGTGACAAGAAATCCCTCCAAGAGGCGCGAGTGGATTTCTCGCCAGTTGTATTAACTACGAAGAAGAAATTTGCTACTAAAGCCCTAAATCCACCCCTAAAGGAATCCTCCAAGCTCCCTGTAAAATATCCTCTGAACACGCTGTTAGGGTCCTATAATTTATGGGATCAATGATCATTGAGTATTTGCTTTCAGTATTTCAGACTGTAAATAATATAGCTTTCTGCAACCCCATAAAAAAATGATAAATGAACCCCATAAAAAATGAATAAACATGAAAGTGACGCTAGCTTAAGTGCCACTACTAGACTTCTCGCTTTGTAAAAGAATAAATAGATGAAATTGTGTGCATCTTGTTTAAAATGCCACAATCCTTTTTTGCTTGAAGCATATTGTTTAATCATGCTCAAGTTGTCTTCAATTTATGTAAATTAGGTTAGAAGGAATAACCTAACCAAACAGAGTAATCTTGGTTAAGATTAGATAGGTAGAAATAGGTGAATAATGTTAATCCAACTGTTTAATATGGATTAATTTAGCTTATTAGATTAGTCTAGTGTTTGAAATAGATAACCTTTGTCTTTGTGAATAAGAATTCAAGGGGTTTGCATGCTCAAATGCACCCACTTTCGTTGTTTTTTAGCATTAGAATTGGCAAATGAGGATTTTTTGTGTAATATGTCCGAAGTATTTCATTATCCAAAGTTTCGTACTTTGGGTTATATTTTATACACCAAAAACATTTTGCGGGCCCTCTGGTGTTAACATCCCCGCACTTACCTACCACTCAATCATCCCTCGCTTACATCCGATGGCCCATAAAGAAGTTTGGAACCCCCTGAAGCAACAAGGTTTAACGACGACAGGAAGGAGTCCGAAAATTAGTTTACCGCTCCCCGACATGGTGCCACCAGGTGAGTTCAGACCCCCCCTCCATAAACTCGATACCACCTCACCCCCCCTCCGAAAGTGGTTTGTTCTTCCCGCCTATCACAAATTCCCGCCAATGGTAGCCTCCACATCTTATCACAGCCACCACTCCCGTCGCGCCACCTCACCCATGTCATGTCATTCCCGCCAACGATGCCACTCCACTCTTTCCCCAATCCCCAGCTGCCACGTCAAAGACCATTTCAACTTTCAGCGTCCATTAATATCCTAACCATTTATCCGTGTCATTACAGGGAATTTAATGCTTGAAGAGACCGTTTATATAACGGTTAAGACCAGCTTCACTGCTGATAAATACAGAATTTCACACTCCAATCACACTTTCTTTCTATCGCTTGCAAGAATTCCCTTCCCTTTCCGCAGCATTTCTACTGCACATCATTCATTAATCACCAGTGATCTTCCACTCTTAATTTCGCAAATTACTCGACTCACTTCCTTACTATTACAGTCTTTGATTCTCATCCTACAAACCACCATGGGACATAAAACTGCCCCTGTGATTAATCCGATGCTAAATACCCCTATTGATCTAGACCATATTCCACTTGTAGACCAAAATTATAAAATCACTAAAACTCAATGTGAATTCAACTTGTTCGAACTGCGTTGTTGGTTCAGAGACAACTTCCTTGACCAATCCAACGAAATACATTTCTCGCAATCCAAACTCCCTCTGTTTGCTATTCCTCAATCCTATCATTTTCCTGAGTTTTTCCTGAGATGCCAAAACTCTTACCTTGCAAGCAAGAGGGCCATAATTTCCCCAAATGGTGAAATTCTCTTCACCATCACAGCTGATAGCATTAATCAAATTATGCAGGTTCCCCACTCTGATTCCCTCTCCCTTTTCTCCATTGGATCTCTCAGAGAAATCTACCAGAAGATAACTTTTCCCTAGAGAGCAGCTATCTTTGAAATTTTCCTCCCTGAAGATTCCCAACTCCCTAAGAAAAATCCCCCATATCCCTCTTCTATGTTCCCTCAAAGAACAAGACAGATTATTTCTGTTTTGTCTTCCATTCTTGGTCACTACTCAGATGAGTGGGTAGATGAACCTATTCTAGGCTTTCTGTCCACTATTTCTTCAGAAGAAGGACCATCAGTCACCTTTGAATATGGTCACATCTTATCAAATATAATTCATGAACAATTCCTTCAATTTTTGACTGAAGGAATGTTCAGATTCTCATCTATTCTTATGTACATGTTTATATTTTTCCAAGCAGATAAGTTTCCATTCTCAGTGCAAAACCTGGATCAGCAAGGAGAGCCGCAGTCAGTGGTTTTCTGGACTTCTTTAGTCAGAAAACAATCACAAGAGTACAGCTTTTCATAGTTTATAGTTCAATTTGTATATCTAGCCACGTGTGTGTTGAGTGGCCAACGGGTTCCAAAGATCAGCGAAGAAATTCATAAGGTTATACATCTCAGTGAACAGGTTACAACAAGGGATTGGTACCTTTACCAATCATTTACAAAGATTAGAGTGTATGGTTCAGAGCTGCCACCATACAAACTGCCCAAATACTTACCCATGCGGATATTTTCCTTGGAATATATCAGGCAGATAATTCATTCTGACAATATTCACCTTGTGGCAGCCAAGAAAAAATCCCAGTTCAGGATTAAGCACAACTTGGACCATTCATCTACAACACTAGAGCAGCAGAAGAGGAAGCAGACCTCCTGCTGAAACAAATGAACTTCCCTCTCAGTTTCAGTTGGTCTTATGACTCCTTTGGGGTAATTTCCAAGTTGAGAGTAGAGAAAAAGACTACACCATATGTGCACACACAGAGGCCTGAAATTGAAAAGTATATGAACCAGCACACTTGGGTGGAAAACACGTTGCAGGAGGCCGAGGAGCAAGTACTTTCAAGGACAGCTTCAGAGACTCCACTACCCAAAGAGAAATCAGAAAAGAGGGCAAGGGAGGATGATTTCCCAGTCACCGAAGTATCGGCTAAGGAATTTAAAATATATACTAAGAAGCTTAAAGTTGGCTCCAGTTCTAAAATAGAATTTCCATCACTAGATGACACACAAGGCACCATTGTGCTCTCAGGTTTGAAGACTTTCAAGCTAGACAGTGGAACTATAGAATCTCCATCATCTTCCTCAATTATAAAGGATATTCCTGCTATTGTCCCTCAAACAACTAAAACTTCTACAGAGTAGAGACAGTTGGACATTTTTCAGAGATACAAGGAAATCAAGCAAAGGAATGAGGCCATTCATGACAACATATCAACTCGGTTCAGAAAAAACAATCCTCTTCCATTCAACATAGACTCATTTCAGCATATGATACAGAGAAGGGAAGAATGCATATGGCATTCTTGCAGGCCCAGGTCCCTCAACCAAAGTCAGCAACAGACTTCAAACAGACCACTTTTGAATTTGAGCAAAGGATGTCCATCCATTGGATCAAAGGTGAGATGGTATATTCGACTTTCACATAGACTGCTATCACACTGCCTCAAAATTACAGCTCACTCTAGAGTCTAAATAATGTGTAGTCTCAACTCAAATTAGAGAAAATCTCCGCCTTGGCCAAGAATACCAGAATCAAATACTTGGAGGAGATGATAGTCAAAGCAAGCCTTGATCCAGAAAATGCAAAAGCTACAAAAGAAATAATCAAAAAGAAGAATGTTGATATTGCAGCATTGAAGAATCAATTGAAGTTGCCACCGATCGAAGACCCCTAGGCTAAAGAACTAGGAGAGACAGAGCTACAAAAGGAAGAAATGCTAAAGCTGCTAGTTGAGCAAGCTGCCCAGATTAAAGAAATGGAAGCAGAAATGGATAAGTTAATAAAGGAAAAGGAGCATAATTCACAGCTTGTTGTGGTTCCTCTTGATGCAGTTCCTATTGCATCTCTGCTTCAGACAGGAGTCTCTACAACTACTACCGGAACATCTTCCTCAACAGTTCTTCCCACCTTAGTGGTGGATGAGTCAATCAAATTGGCACAATCTATGGAAAATATGACAATACAGGGAGAAGAGTTGAAGAAAATGAAGCAAGAGATAAAAGTTTTGCAGGAGTAGAGTGCAAGGCATGAAAATTCCTACTTGACAGAAAGACAAAAAATTCACAGTTTGTCCCAAAGATTACAGAAATTGGAAGAAGATTGTGTCATGGACAAAACATTGGCATAGGTGAAGGAAAACATCTGGAAAACAATTAATGAAGACATGGGAGAAATTTGGCCTTCCATCCAAATCATTTTTGAACAGAGGGAACTTTTTGAAAGGTCAATTGAAACCATTTTGCAGGTTAGAAATCAGCTAGGAGACAAATCAAATGAAGCTATGAGCTGATAAAATTTCTAAATTCCAAGAACAGTCAAGAGCTAGAAGAATTAGAGATTGAGGACAGAACTAAGACAATTTTGGAAGTCAGGAAGACGCTGACTAAAAGGAACCTGATGAGATAGCTGGAGGAGAAAGGGCAAAACATGAACATAGGCATACAAAATTATTTTCCAAGTTGGAGCCTCTCTACAAGAAGGGACTTCTAAACCTGTTAGTTATAAATGACAAACTCAGTACATGGCCAGATTACAGTGCACAGATTATGAATAAGACGAGAGACAGCTCGAGAGTTACAGCCGGAAGACTTGGCATGACAAGAAGGATGTTTCTAGAAGCATTATTGTTTGATCTTGACATCCAGTATGCAATTCCGAATTTGTTCATCACCCGACCGACATTTGCCAAGTATACGAAAGTTGATGAAGTGTACAGAAAATTAATGAAGATGAATATCCCAAGCAAACAGCATTGGGATAAACTCTGTGAATTACTAGAGTAAATGGTAAATTTAGCAGCACATCTTAGCATCACAGCACATCCAGTTTTTCAGCACCAAACAACCAGTTGTTCCTTCATTTCGGTACCACCACTTCAGATAGTTCGTTTTTCCTCATTTCATTGTAATAAGTTAGCTTAATTCAATGCTATCATTTTGTAGATACATCCTTGTCATCTTGACATGATATTTTTGTAATTTAGTTATAAATACTTCAATGGTTGAAGTAGTACAAGTTGGTTTTTGTACGAAGAAACACTATTGTATATCTTTTGCTAAAGCATCGGCTGATTTTCCGAAGTAATACAGAAGCTCTTTCACAGGATTCATGTGTCAAATTGGTGGTGAAGTACATTTATATGTTATATGTGTTTATATCTCTCTATTTATAGCACATGATTGTTTTCTAAAATCTGAATTATCCAATAGATAAATAAAGGGCAAGATTTGTTTAAATCTACACTCTACACCTGGCTATGAATAATTTTTATGTTTTCTTCGGATCTTTGAATATAGAATTTAGGTAACAATGCTTTATATTTTAAAGTGAACCTTGCTCTATTCTTCCTCTCCATTTCACAGAATTTAAAGAATCCAGTCAATTTGGCTACCTTGCCTTGTGACATCTATCTGTAGATATTCAAGTTAATCAGTGTTTTATGTCTCAAACTCCATAGCCCAATGGAAATCTAAGTTATCAACCAACCACACAAATACAAATCAAACCCCCAAACTTCTTAGCTAGCCTAATATTCAACCAAACAAAGTTAAATCTTACAGAGAGAGTCCTCTCTGAAGCTGGTAGGGCTAGATCCCAACTTCCAAAGTTGGTTTGTGGTTACCTTGGTTATTTTCTTCTGCAACCTTAGAATGAGTGCTAACATTTTGGCGACCATACTAGGGAATTAAAATAATCCTTTATTCCATCATCATAAGATTATTTCCCTAGTTTCTATATCCTTATTTCATGAAATTTAATGATTAACTCATTGGAAATAAAGGATTAGAGGTTGTTTTACTTTTAAAAACAAAAACAAAAACAAAAAAAATTGGCTTCAAAAAGAGTTTATACTCGAACCAATCCTGATCCAGACCCACCTAAAATTCTTGACAATCCCGAAAGAATACTCAAAAGGAGAAATTTAGTTAAAAGACGGGGAAGCAATAGCCCTCTTTCAAGGGCCAATTCTCTTCTTAAGAACCTTGATACTATTCACGATATTTAGTTTGACCTTCCTTTCGAGCATAGTCTTTTCAGGACTATGTCTGAATCTTTTGTTGATCAGATTGTAGTTGATGAAGCCATTCTTCAACCATATAAACCAATAAGACCATTTGTTGAACTTGATTTGGATCAGCAAGCCCTTCAGAAGTTTGACAAACTGCAAGATCTTGTTTCAGCGCTTGATTAGGATGTACATCAAACTTACATACAGCAGTCTGTTGAGCTCTTTGCCCTCACTATTGCTACAGTTGCTTCATCCTCTCAATCAGTTCATCCGACATCAGTTGGACCCTCCTCTTCTATAATTTCAACTACTCATCCAATAGTATCTCAAGTAGTCACCCGATTAATTCCCACAATTCCTATATCTGCTCCTCCCTTAAGACCAAATATCATGGTTGCATGCTATCCACCTTTGGTTCTAGCTACACAGTTGCATAATATGCCCCAAGACTATCACACTAGGATACCCCAGTTTGATGGTACTATTCCTGTGACTGCACAACATCGCATTGACAAGATGAATGACTTTTTGATCTTCACAAAGTAGATGAGAATGATGTAAAACTAAGGCTTTTTGCTTAGAGCTTAGGTGAAGTCAGAAAGTGGTTCAAAGACCTAGCAACTAGTAGTATAATTGACCTTGTTGCTTTTCACCAATCTTTCCTAACTAGGTGGGAAATAAAAAAGAGTCCTCTGCAGATCCTTAATGATTATAAAAACCTTAAGAGAGGTCCCAATGAAACTGTACAGGAGTATTGTGACAGATTCAATAGGGTTTATAATGCAATTCCCATTGCCATTAAACCACCCCCGAGCTTGGCCTGATACATTTCCCAGAATGATTCGTTGTTGATATGGCCTATCAACTGAGAGAGAGATCCCTCCACCTTAGAGGAGATGCAAGCAAGCTACAAATGCACTTAAAGTAGAGGCTAATTTATTAGCCAAGAAAGCTAAGTTAAAGGTTGTAAAAAGGGTAACAATAAAAGGGTAACCTTCATCTTCTGTTTCTGTTGATTATAAATTAGACAGTCTACTAAGAACAGTAGAAAAAATGACGGACATAATCAATATCGCTAATAGGAACACTCAAAGAGAAAATCAAACTGGGAAAATAAGAAATCCAAACTACCGAAAAAATCAACCCTTGAATAAACAAAGAGACCAAAAGAGTCCAGACCAGCAAGTAATACCTCCTTTTTAGGAAAATTATACATATGAGGAGGCTGAAGTAGTTGATGATACCGAGAATACTCAAATAAATCTATTAGGAGTAAATGATAATGACTATATTTTTCTCACTGAGGAAGATCGAGACCTTTTCCTGTTATCCCAAAATGAAATAGAACCTGAAGAATCAGAGGATTACAAGAAAGGCTTTGAGAATGTTATTATGGAAGTTCACAAACAATACAACCTCAGGAGTAGAAAAGTACTTGATACTCCAAAGAAACCAGTTGAAACACCTGCCAAAAAGAATGTTGAGATCCTTACTCAAAAAAATCTTGATGTTATAATCCCAAAAAAACCCGACACCGCGTCCAAAACAATTCAAACAAATGATCCCTCTACCAACCAACCAAGATATATACCCCAAAGAGATGGGGCTGATAAACTAGAAGCTATCAATTCAAATAAAACACAGACATCATTTAATATAGAAAACGAATTGGCAAAACTCAAAATCCCTATTCCTTTCACAGAATTGATGAGTATCCCAGGTAATGAAAGCATTGAACATAGAAGAAGGCACTAATACAGTTAATGTATCAAACGATCAGCCCAAATTACTATTTGGCCCTGAAGTTGATGGCAAACTTCAAGAGGCAGATGTTCCTCCCTTTTATGTTAGTCTAACTATTCATGACAAAATCTTACACAATGCTACGCTTGACTCAGGGGCTTCCCACAACCTTATGCCAAAAGTAATTATGGAGAAGTTGGGGTTAGATATTACCAGAAGGTATAAATACCTATATTCATTTGATTCTAGTCAACTGCCTTGGACTTATACAAGATTTGTGTGTAAATTTAGTCCAAATCCCTGCCAAAAGTGTACTTATGGATATAGTTGTTGTCAATATTCCACTCAAATATGGAATGCTGCTTTCCCATTCATGGGGAGCCAAACTCCAAGGAACTTTACAGATGGATATGTCTTATGCAACTATCCTTGTCTTTGGTCAGAATAGACGACTCTATAGAGAGAAACTCATGAAATTCATAGTCACCACTCAAGGTAGGCCTAACAATTATCCTATATATTTTGTTCATCCTGATTTGGACTCATTTATTCTTTACAATGATATAATCACACAGGAACAAATTCAAAGCCACAGTACTGATTTTTGTCTCAATGTTGATGGTCAAACCTTAGTCTTTGACCAGCATAATTCAGAGGAAGTTTTGTGGAATTGGGTTTTGATGGATCAGTGAGTAAAGAAGGAGTTGGTGCTGGTGTATGTGTTTCTAATTCATATACTCATCACTCAGAAGGTCACTCTTACAAATTAAATTTTCAGTGTTCCAATAATGTTGCAGGGGACGAAGCCTTGCTCTTAGGATTACAACTCTTGAAGAAACTTGGTGCAAAATGAATTGCCATTCATGGGGATTCTGAGTTAGTGATAAAACAAATCAAAGGAGAATACTTTGCAAAACATCCTAGGATGAGAGCCTATAGAAACGTTTTGTTAGAATTTCTTGATTATTTCACTGAATATAGTTTGTCTACAGTTTCAAGAGATCAAAATATACTCCATGATGGTCTTGCTACTTCGGCAAGTACTTGTAAATTACCATTTCGTCCCACTCGTCCATATACAGTCGAAGTAAAGAATAGACCTATTGTACCTGATAACATTAGACAGTGGCAGGTTTTTGGCGATGATGCTCAGATTCAAAACTTTTTGCAGTCTAAAGATGAATTTGAAGATACTAATATAGATGTAGAGTTTGATATATAAGATATTATACATACTAGTGTACATAAATTAGAATTGCATGAAATAAATGAAGAAAAACAAGAAACAGATATTTTACAGCTGAAAGACAACATCCTGCCTAGAGGGCTTGTTCCTTTAGAAGACTTATTTGATTTCAATGATGTAGCTAAGAAGCCCAAAATTGAACCCACTGGAGCTGGGGTTGAGGAACATAATATTGGGATTGAACTTCAACCTAAAATGATCAAACTATCTAGAACCTTACCTCCAACTGAAAAGTTGAACTACATTAAATTGTTCAAAGAATACATTGATGTTTTTGCCTGGAGATATGAGGACCTCAAATCCTATGACACCAGTATCATACAACACAAAATTCCACTGAAAGAAAATCATAAACCATTTAAACAAGAGTTAAGGAAGATTAATACCATACTTATGCCTCTGGTTGAAAAAGAGGTAAAAGGAATGTATGATGCAAAAATCATAGTACCTCTAAAATATTCCAAATTGGTGTCCAACTTAGTGCCCACTCGGAAGAAGACTAGTGAAATTAGACTATGCACTAATTTCCGGAATTTAAATAAAGCCTCTGTAAAAGACAATTATCCTCTGCCTAAAATGGACCACATCCTACAAAAGGTAGTTGGATCTAGTAGGATTTCCTTATTAGATGGCTTCTCTGGTTATAACCAGGTCTTAGTACACCCAGATGATCAAGAGAAAACAACATTTACTACACCTTAGGGCACTTTCATGTATGTGAAAATGCCTTTTGGTCTAATGAATGTTGGAGAAACTTTTCAGAGGGCCATGGATTTTGTTTTTGCTGATGAAATGGGTCATTTCATAATTATATATCTGGATGGCATTATTGTTTTTTCGAAAACAGATGAGGAACACTTAAATCACCTGAGAAAAGTTTTCGAAAAATGTCAAAGATTTGGCATTTCCCTCAACCCTAAGAAAACTTTATTCGGTTTACAAGAAGGACAACTATTGGGACACATTATTTCGAAAGAAGGAATTAAGATAGATCCCAGTAGAATAGAAGCTATACTAAAAATTAATCCCCCCAGGAATATATAAGATGTTCAATCTTTTATTGGAAAGATAAATTTTTTAAGAACATTCATTCCGAATTTAGCTGAACTTTTAAAGAATATCACCAATATGCTAAAGAAGGATACTGAGGTGAAATGGAACATGGAAGCTAGACAATCATTTAACAGTGTAAAGAAAGCTTTAGCTCAGGCACCTATGTTAATTAGTCCAGATTTTACTAAAGATTTTCTTATTTTTTCATTCGCTTCAGAACACACCATTGTTGCAGTTCTTCTACAAAAGAACGTGAAGCTCGTAAACAGCCCATTGCTCAGCAAAGCCTTGAGATATGCAGCCTTGAAATATGACATTATGGAAAAACAAGCCTTTGCCTTGGTAAAGGCCATAAAAGACTTTAGAGTGTATATTCTCCATTCGCACATCATTGCTTTTGTTCCAAGTGCAGTAGTTAAAGATATACTGACTCAAAACGATCCAGATGGGAAAAGGGGTAAGTGGATTGATGTTATACTAGAATATGATATTGAAATCCTACCCACTAAACTCATCAAAGGACAAGGGTTAGCAAAATTAATGGCAGAATCTAACTTACATGCTTTAGATATAATTTTTCTGGCAATATTTAATGAACTAGATGAGCTGGCAACTCCAATGGTAGCAGAAGGTTTTGCTACCTCTCCCTGGTATGCAGATATTATTTATGTGCTACATAATTTACAAGCTCCTCCTGGTTTAACTAAAACAAAGGCTAGATTTATTAAACTTAAAGTTGTTAAGTTTTGTATTTTGAATGAAAATCTATTCTGGAAAAGATGCTAGTGGTGTTTTACTAAATTGTTTAATGGAAAATGAACCAGATAAAGTCATGCATGTTGATTTGGGGTAGCAACGGATGTGCTCTAGCCATGAAAATTGGTGGAGAGGCTAAAGCACATGAGATCTCCGAGACCCAGAAATGGTTTGTGCAGATCCTATCTGGTTTGGGAGATATTAAAATAAATAAGATTTTTAAAGGAGTTCCTAAGTCTAAACTTAGGAAAAATAAAATATTAATGGGTATTAATATAAAACTAGGATAGAAGGTTCGAAAAGACAAAGATCGAACCAAATATAATCTTAGTCGTTGATTATAGATGTAATCTCAGCCATTGAAGGACCAACAAGAAAAGTATAAGAGGAGGCTTGAGGGTCAGTTGGAATATACACCAGAGTGATCAGACATTCGATTTTCTAGAGCGGGTTTGCTAAGAAAAGTCGAATCAGTGATTAGTTTGCAGCGAGGGATAGTGAGTACTGAACAGAGAGGCAGAGATAGTGCCGAGAGACCAGCATAGAGGCAGACGCAGAAGCCAGAGCAAGCCACGCAGAGACTAGCTGAGACAGCGCAGAGGCCAAAGGGCCTACGTCATCCATGTAGAGGGCAGCAGGAGTGACGCAGAAGGCCGTAGAGGCTGCGCAGTGCCTCAAAGGGCTAACGCAGAGGGTTTTGAGGCTAACACAGAGGCCAGGAGGGCTGACGCAGTGCTTTAGTGGTGCTGGAGAGGGTTTTGTGGAGCAAATTTTCTGAATATCTACTTCTGAATAGAGAGGTATTACTGCCGGTTATTTTTCTTTGTCGGGTGAGCCAGTTTGGCACCCAGTTGTACTGAAGGATATATTGCATTATAAATAACCCTCAGAATTGTTGCACCGGTTTTCCCAAGTTGGGTTTTTCCAGGGACGAGTTGTCGAAAAATAATAGTGTCACTTGTGTGTTTGCTATTTCTTTCAGTTGTTGATTTGTAGATGGTTGAGACTGTATTGTGTTTATTTCGATGTTTATATGTTTAAATAGCTTGTTTGTAATTAACAAGTAGGAGAAATAAACCAAAAGAATACAAATAAAATTTCTAACGGATAGACTTAGAAATTTCGACATGGTACCAGAGCTAGGTTGCAGATCACATGAGAGCTGAAGGCACCAGCTAAAGCAGAGCATTTGCAGCAGAAACAGTTGTCCTGAGTGACTGAAGTTGTTCCTAGTGGAAAGCAGCAGAGAAGGGTTGACGCAGAGGGACTGCGTCATTAGTCCGGGCTAGAGAGATGCTAGCGCAGAGGCTAAAGAGGGCAGAAAAGGCTCACGCAAAGCCATGCAAAGACCAGGAGGGTTGACGCAGTTGGCTAGGGGAACATTTCAACCAGTGTCGGGACTGCGCAGAGCCTAGAGGCTCAGTCCTTCGATTGTTGGGGCTTAGGAAGCTGTGGGAAAATTGCGAGGAGTGAAGTTGGTGGGGTGTTGTCGCTACCAAGTCAGAACAGTACCTAACGGGCAAAACCAAGGTAGAGGGAGTCGCTATCGAGGTATATTTCTAGCCAAGGAATCTGGATCAGTGTTGCAGGTGCACAGGAGATTGGAGAGGTGCGACTTGACGATTGGCAGGCAAATTTCCAGGAGAGAAATCGAGACTCAGAGGGAGTCTAGAAGAGAACTTCCAAACAGGAAGTAGCAACTCAGAGGGATTCGAAGAGAGAACTTCCAGCGGGAAGTACAAAATCGGAGGAGTTGAACGAAAGAGCAGAGAGATGGCCATGAATGGACTGCGAGATCAGGACAGGCTGGACAGGGCATCCAACTTTGTGGTCTGGAAGGCCAGGATCCTATCCATTCTAGATAAACATCACATCAAGACCTTCGCCTTGAGAACAGTGGCTATCCCAATTGACCCGACTGATAATGAGAAGTATGAGGAGGCAATGGCCAAGGCGAAATGCATCATCCTTGATGGTGTCAAGGATCATGTGGTCCAACATATTTTCGAGAAGGAGATGGCAAAGGAAACATGGGACACCTTGAAGACGTTGTACCAGCATACTTCCATGCAGAGGAAGATGTTACTTGAGAATTAGATGCGGTCATACCAGATGCAGAAGGGGGAGTAGATAGATCACTTCCTCAGGAGGTTGAAGGAGATCCAGGACCAACTGACTTCCATAGGGGCCACGTCGGATTAGGAGTTGATGGTGAGGATCGCACTAAACACAGTCTCCGAGGAGTGGGAGACATTTCTCTAGAGCATACTGGGCAGGGCGAATCTTCCAGATTGGGAAGAATAGTGGGCGGCTCTTCACCAAGAAGAGATCAGACGGCTGAGCAAGATAGTAGCAGCAAAGGAGTTTGGATCAAGAAGGAAGAGGAAGAGGATGCAGCTCTGGCATCTATGGGGAAGCAAGAGAAGACGAAGAAAAAGGACCTCTCCAAGGTTAAGTGCTTCAATTGTGGGGAACTGGGTCATTATGCAAACCAATGTCCGAGGAAGAAGAACAAGGGAGAGGCATCTAACTCCAAGGCAGCGCCAGCGAAGGCGGAAAAGGAGGTAGATGAGGATGACAACTGTGCCATGAGTGCTCATGTACCCCTAGAGAAGAGGTGGGGAGACATCGAGTTGTAGTCAGGAAGACTACGGGCGATGAGGGGCAAGATCCTTGAGCAACACAAACTCTTGGATCAGATCCTTGCAACAGGAGCCCCGAAGAGAGAGTAGCAGGACTGGAGGATGTCGGTAGAAACAGATGCGATTAAAGCGGCAAAGAGTGCTACAATGCAGGAGTCTCGGGCAGCGGGGAGCTAGCAGGCTGTAGCAGTGCGAGAGGCACAGAGGAGGTTGCAACAATGCAGGATGGCATAGAGAGGTTTGCAGCAATGTAAGATGCAGGGAGTTGTTGCAACAGTGCAGAGGCAAAAGAGGAAGCACTTGATAGCGGTAGAGAGAGCTTCAGCATCAGGAGTGTTTCTAGCCTGATAGGGATGTCAGTAGTTGGGTGGATCAGTTACTTACTTCTCAGTAACTGAGTTGCAGTGCAGTAGCAGTTAGCAGTAGCACGATGCAGCATGATGAGAGGGGGTTGCAGTGCAGATGCAGTGTTGGGAGAAAGGACCAACAGCAGCACGGATGCAGAGGGAGTTGCCGTACGGATGCAACAGTGGCAGCGACAGGGCCATGGGCGGCAGTACAGGATGCAGCAGTGCAGGAGATGTTGGGCGGGGAGGCCTAGCATCAGCACAGGTTACGGTGCTGTATAATCAGAGTGATGCTTAGTGTGGAGTATTACTAGAGCACAGTCCTCGCTAAAAGGGAGTGTTGATTTGGGGTAGCATCGAATGTGCTCTAACCATGAAAATTGGTGTAGAGGCTAAAGAACATGAGATCTCCAAGATCCATAAATGGTTTGGGTAGATTCTACCCGGTTTGGGAGATATTAAAATAATTAATATTTTTAATGGAGTTTTTAAGTCTAAACTTAGGAAAAATAAAATATTAATGGGTATTAATATAAAGCTGGGTTAGAAGGTTCCAAAAGACATGGATCAAGCCAAACCTAATCTTAGTCATTGATTAGAGATGTAATCTTGGCCATTGAAGGACCAATAGGAAAAGTATAAGAGGAGGCTTGAGGGTCAGTGGGATAATACACTAGAGTGATCAGTCATTCGATTTTCTAGAGTGGGATTTGCTAAGAAAAGTCAAATCAGTGATCAGTTTGCAGCGAGGGGCAGTGAATACTGGACAGAGAGGCAGAGATAGTGTCGAGAGACAAGCGCAGAGGCACAGAGGTAGACGCAGAAGCCAGACTAGGCCACACAAAGGCTAGTTGAGACAACGCAGAGACTAGAGGGCCTACATCATCCACACAGAGGGCAGCAGGAGTGACGCAGAAGGCCGTAGAGGCTGCGCAATGCCTCAGAGGACTGACGCAGAGGGTTTTGAGGCTAACGCAAAGGCCAGGAGGACTGACGCAGTGCTTTAGTGGTGCTGGAGAGGGTTTCGTGGGGCATATTTTCTGAATATCTTCTTCCGAATAGAGAGGCATTACTGTCGATTATTTTTCTCTATCGGGTGAGCCAATTTGGCACCCAGTTGTACTCAAGGACATATTGCATAATAAATAACCCTAAGAATTGTTGCACTGGTTTTCCCAAGTTGGGTTTTTCCGGGGATGAGTTGTCGAAAAATAATGGTGTCACTTGTGTGTTTACTATTTCTTTCAGCTATTGATTTGTATATGGTTGAGACTGTATTGTGTTTATTTCGATGTTTATATGTTTAAATAGCTTGTTTGTAATTAACAAGTAAGAGAAATAAACCATAAGAATACAAATAAAATTTCTAACAGATAGACTTAGAAATTTCGACAATGCAAGAGTTCCATCAAGGAGACTGCGGTGGACACCTATATTGGAAAACTATTGCAAATACGATTTTAAGGGCTGGTTTTTACTGGCCCACCCTATTTTCTGATATCTAGAAGAAGGTTGCTTCATGCCACAAGTGCCAAATCTTCGAAGGTAAAAAGAGGTTGTTGCCTTTACCTTTGAGGCCCATATGTTGAAACTCCTTTCCAACAATGGGGACTTAACTTTATAGGAGAAATCCATCTTGCCTCATCTACCCAACATAAGTGGGTTCTGACAGCCATTGATTACTTTACCAAATGGATAGAAGCCATACCTACCAGAGAAGCTTCTGATGCAGTCATCATAAAGTTCCTAGAAAAAAATATCCTTGCTAGATTCGATTGCCCTAGGAAGATTATTACTGACAATGTTGCAGCTTTCAGGTCAAAAAGGATGATAGATTTCTATAACTATCTAAGCTATGCAGGTACATAGTCTTCAACTTGGTGAAGATGCTCGATGTGACAAGCATGCTATGCAGGTACACAGTCTTCAACTTGGTGAAGATGCTCAATGTGACAAGCAAGTTGTGCAGGTACACAATCTTTAACTTGGTGAAGATGCTCAATATGACAAGCAAGTTGTGCTGGTACAAAATCTTCAACTTGGTGAAGATGTTCATTGATGTGATAAGCATGATGGGGATGATAATAACTATGATGAAATGGTTGGAAGCCATGAAAGATTTTCCGATGTCGAAAAGGAAGAAGCTAATCTCCCGTAGGAAGCATGAAGAGAAGAAATCTCCCTAAGATTAAGAGGGAGTCTGAATAAAGAGGTGCTTCCTAGTTGAGAGGGAGTGACAGATATGGTTCTCTGCTTCATGTGTCATCCACTAGACCAGAACTAACAGTTGTAAGTCTGAGTGAAGGCCATGAGCAGGATAAGGAAATTGGAGAATGCATTTTGAAGTGTTGTTGAAAAGAAGAAAAGAAGGATTCGGTTGAAGAAGATGTTGTTGCATATGAAGTAAGAAGAAAAATGTATGATTAAGGAATGTTTTGTCAAATATTCGATTGATAGTCCTACTGTAGAGAATTGAGAAGTGACATTTGTTGCTTGGAAGACCCCGGAGATTTATATTTATATACTTGTGAAAGTATTTTATTGATTGTGGTTGTGTTTGTACATGTGAGTCTCTCGAAGGAAAGCATGTTGGTTACCAATCAGTTTGATTGGGAGAGATTGGTTATTCTTGATCTGTTGGATCAAGGGGTGTTGAGCCTTTGTGAGTGAAGCAATGCCTAGGGAGACATCTCGTTGACACTTTGTGTTGATGTCTAAGTCCCCAAAGTTGGAAAGGTGGCATTGGTCATTGAGCTCATACATGTACCTGGATTTTTAGGTTGTTGGTTAGCAAGTAAGCTTGATGGTACCTAGAGGGGTTGAAAAATTGAGTCCACCTTAGTCCCACCTGGATAGATTGCCCTGGTCAAGAATCTAGTCCATGGCATTATGATGCCTAAATTGTTAAATGACTGGTTGGATAGATTGCCTGGTTAGGAATCTAGTCCATGGCATTGCAATGCCTAAACTGTTGAATGACTAATTGGAATTATTGCCTTGGTTAGGAATCTAGTCCATGGCATTCCGGTGCCTAAAGTTCTTCATGGTTCATATAGTTTGAGATCTTCCATTATATATGTATATTATGAATACTTCTCTAGTGAAGAGGGAGTGTTGGAAAAAGTAACTATGTTCAGTCTTCAATAATGTACTTGATTCATTATGAAATGTACTTGTCAAAAAGAAAAATGAAAAGAATTTTTATTATTATTATCGTGACTTACAAAAGCATGGGTTGCATGCTTGGGTCACCATGTTTTAGGCCAAAGTCCCCATTGAGGACTTCTAGGATTTATTCGTCTATAGAATTATTGTACATTTAAAGAGACCCTTCTTGGGCTTTTAAATCATGTAAATCGGTTAAGTATTGAGTCAAATATGAATTATGGAACCTCCACACAATGCCGGCCTAAGAAAAGATCAAGTCGACCGAGGGACCCATTCTACCCCACAAGAAGCCTATAAAAGGAAGGACTTCGAACTCATTTGATGCATCACTTCTTATTCTCTCTCTTCTGGGCAAAAGTGCGAAGTAGGAGGTCGGGAAAGTCTGTTGTCGGGAAGCCAAAGTGAATGTGAGTTTGGGGGAGTCTAAGGAGTCAAGGAAAATCAAATTTTGGTGGTGGTCTCTCTCTATTTCGTGTTCTGGATTGGGAGAATGAAGTCTCCCAAGTTGGACTGTTGCCCGAAGCCGTGGACTGACGCAAGTTGCTACATAGTCGAAGTTGTTGGAAAGAGATCAATCTTCTGGAGGCTAACTTGGTGTGGAGGGAAGGTTTGGTCAAGGTCTAGGGTGAAGAGTCTCAAAGAATACTATTGAAAGGAAGAATTACTTTGATTGGGTTTTCCCCTCGAAGGGGATTTTGCTCTGGCATGTCCCTACATCTCGTATTCATTGTTTTATGTGTTGCTCCTTTGTGTAATTACTTGATGAACCAAAGAAAGAAGATATAAAGAATCGTAACAAGAAGTAACATCACAAGTAATTATCAAGGTCGAGAAAATCTTTACTTCCTTTCTGATTTTCCAACACCCTCATCAAGCATTAGACTCCAAAACTCCCTGTTGTCGCACAGATTGTCACGACAACGCTCAGACTGGGGGCTGTCACCCTGATCCCCGATCTCTCCGTTTAATCCTGTCTCCCGCGGCTAAGGGGGTAGACCCTTTGGGACAATGGATGACCAACTGTGGACCAGTTGGGTTGGGAGACACGAGGGAAAACAAGCACCTATTTGATTTTATTAAGTTAATAGACCAGTGCCTTATGGAGTTAATGATTAAACGATTGTTTAGCGAAAGCTGCAGAAATATGAGCTTTATAATTCCATGATTAACAATCATTTATCAAGGAACGAACTAAGGCGATCGAGCTGCTGCGCACGGCCAGGGTTCCTGCTACGCAATCATTTGGTTCTTTGTTTATCGCTCATGGCCCCTCCAGAGGCTCCACCGGAGGGGATCGACATACAGCAGGCGTTCTCAAACTTAGTAAAATCTCTGCCTCCTCAGCGCCCTCGACCCACTGTTACAAAATTTGTCAAGAAGCTCGATGGCCTTCACGAAGTTCTCTTGCCTCCTGCCCTACCTCGCTTGGCCGCTCTTTCGCTGGCAGAAAAAGGACTCATTGGTCAGTTCACGGGCCTCTGGCCCTCTCCGAAAATCGTCCAGAGATGGGTTGAGAGAAACTGGTCAGATAAGATGCAAGGGAAAATATCCATCAGATTCTGCAGGAAAGGGTATTTCACATTTCATTTTGAATCCAAAGAAGACAAGGATTTAATTTTCAGAAACGGGCCCTATTTCATGGACTCCAGGGCCCTGTAACTCAATAAATGGACCCCTGATTTTGATCCTAAGCTCGATGTCCCCAGCACTGTCCCAGTTTGGGTCCGATTCCCTCATCTCCCCCTTCATTGCTAGGGGGACGATTCGGTTCGAGCCATAGGGAATGCAGTGGGCAAATATGTTGATCGCAGCGAGCCAAAGGACAACATGCAAGCTTGTGCTCGGATCTGTGTGGAAGTGGACCTCGGCAAAGGCCTCCCTGAAGCCATCAAGCTCAAAGTGGACGATTGGAGCCATATTCAGCAGCTGTACTACGAGTACGGCCACTTTGCAAATCAATGTACTAAGCTTATTAATGTAGAAAACGGTCCTCAAGAGGAACAATGGGAAGTTGTTAAAAAAAAGAAATTGGCCCCCTGGTTAAAGCCACCCCTGAAGCAGATCCATCAGCCTCTGCAGAAGGTCCTCCTCCCCCCTCTCCTCCTGCACCCTCCAAATCTCCCCCCCGCTCCCCTCCTCCGCCCCCCTCATCTAACCCCTTTTCTATTCTTTCTCTCCCTGAAGGCCACCCCCTCGACCCTCCCTGTCATGATAACCTCCCCCAAAGCTCTTCCAAATCCTCCCTGCCCCTGATCATCTCCTCACAGCCCCCTCTGGACCCTCCTTTAAACAAAATCACCAAGAGCTCTTCCAAAGATCATGGAGGATCGAGTGATACTATTACTTACAAGAAGCCTGGTCCGGACAAGAAATCCGCCAAGCAGCATCGGGACGAGAGCGCGCAGAAAGATATAGCTATGGGAACTCAAACACCCATAGAATCTTTCATCCTGAGTCAGCATGACAAAGATACAGACAACAAGGAACAAGGGGGGCGAGCACCACCCCGAATATCACATTTGCAATGATAAAAATCCTGTCTTGGAATAGCAGGGGATTTGGGCACCCCTCCAAGATAGTAGCCCTTAGAGATCTCATACATCACAAGAAGCCTGGAATTATTTTGCTACAAGAAACAAAGCAAGGTCAGCGGGAAATGAATGGTATTATGGAACAGCAGAAACAGTTTAAAGGAAGCATCAATGAAGCAAGAGGAGCTTCAAGAGGTATAGCCACTATGTGGAATCATAGCATATAGAACTGCAACTCAGAAACCATCAACCATCACTGGATCAAAACAGTCTTGGAAAACAAAGAAGATAAGCAAACTATAATTATTTACAATATCTATGTGCCCAACCATTACAGAGACAAGGATTGTTGTTGGCGCGATCTAAAGTCTAACATTGACGAAGAAGGGAGCTCTAACATCATTTTGGGAGGCGATCTCAATCTTATCCTCCACGCCAATGAAAAGAGAGGCGGCAGCTTCATATCTGACTCCTACAGAATCCACTTGGAAAACATCATGCAAGAATATGAACTAATGGACATTGTTCCCAAAAATCGGAGATACACATGGAGCAACCGCAGGATTGGCGTAGGCAACATTATGGAGCGATTAGACAAAATTTTAATCAACGTTTCGCTGCTTTCCATGTTTTCGGTTGGATATGCCAGCGTTTTGACATGCCCTGTCTCAGACCATTTTCCTATTACGCTCATGCTGGAGAATCATAGCAATTTTGGGCCTATACCCTTCAGGTATAGCTCTCTTTGGAACGACATACCAGCAGTATCTGAAATTGTTCTCAGTACCTGGAGTCAGCATGTCGAAGGGTCCCCTAGATTCATCTGGGAGTCCAAATTAAAAAGAACCAAACAGGCAATTAAAGAATGGGCCAAAACAAGCTATAAAGAACCTGAAGAGGAAAAAAAGGAGCTTAAAAATAATCTCAATAGCACACAAAGAGCGATATAGGAGTTTGGACTCACCCAAGAAAGCAAACAACAGGAAAATGACCTCTATTCACAACTGTGCCGAGTTAAAAGAGCAGAGGAATTAAAATGGAGGCTAAAATCGAGGCAATTGTGGCTGCAGGGAGGAGACAGAAACACAGCTTTTTTTCATAAACAAACAACTGCTAGAAAGATAAGGAACAATGTAAGCTCCATTATAGAAGCTGAAGGAAACAAGCAAGAAACCCAGGACGCCATCCGAAGGACAGCAACAGAGCATTTTCGAGACCTTCTAACAGAAACCAAATATCAGGAGGATTATACCGAGCTATTACAGCATCTGCCTGTGGGGATAAGCAAACAAATAAATGACAGCTTAACCAAAGAGATCGACGAGGAAGAAGTCAGCAGATCGGTGTGGGCTCTTCAACCTGATAAAGCCCCAGGTCTTGATGGCTTCCCCATATGTTTCTATCAAACATTCTGGAGAATCATAAAAAAAGATCTGATAAAAATGTTAAAGTGGACCCAACGAAAGTGCAAAGTAGGGGGATACACCAATGCCACTCATTTGGCCCTCATACCCAAAGAAAACCGACCCTCTTCATTTGCCAGATTCTGACCAATATCCCTTTGTAATTCTTCCTACAAAATTTTGTCCAAACTCATCGCCTCCCGCCTCAAACCCTTTCTCCCATCCCTCATCTCTAAAAACCAAGGGGGTTTTTAGCAAATCGACATATATCTGACTCCATTCTTTTAGTATAAGAAGCCATTCATTCGAGCCAGTCTAAGAATGAGAAATGATTTGTTCTCAAACTGGACTTGGCCAACGCTTTTGATAGAGTGAGGCACTCTTTTCTCTTTGTTGCCCTGAAGAAGATGGGATTCGAAGCAGGCTTTCTGAACCTCATCAAAGCCTGTATCACCGGACCATGGATCACCCCCCTCGTAAATGGCAGACCAGGTGAAGCTTTCCAATCCACCCGTGGTCTAAGACAAGGCTGCCCCCTCTCACCTTATCTTTTCATTCTGATGGCTGAATCATTTAGCAAAGCGTTGGACTTCCATTGGAGAGTTGGCCTTATAACAGGAATAAAATTCGGGAATGGAGTCAAGAATATAAATCACTCGCAATTTGCAGATGACACCCTGCTAACTGGGGGGGCTTCCATCACAATAGCTAGGTGCTTCAAAGTCCTTCTGGACAAATTCATGGATTACTCTGGTGGCCTGCTTAATCAGCAAAAAAGTTGCATTTACGGTTGGAACACATCAGCGCAGGTCCTCCACAATATAGCAGCAACAGTTGGGGTCACATGCAACTATGACTGGAATCATTTTTCATATCTGGGCATTCCTGTAAGCGCAGGGCCCTTGAGGGCAGAAGTCTGGGACACTATAATCGATAAGATGAAAAGGAAAGTCCAGCAGTGGGGTTCAATATGGCTGGATCTAGCTGGTCGCCTCATCCTTCTTAAATCCGGTATATCCTCTTTGCCTTTATACCAATTTACTCTTCTTCAAGCCCCTGCCTCCTTCCACCACAAAATGGAAGGCATCCTTCGTCATTTCTTGTGGCAAGGAGGGAAACAGGACAAAAAGAAATTTAATTTGATCAGATGGACGCAAGTAATTCAGCCCCAGGACCGTGGTGGTCTTGGCATCAGATCGCCCAGATTTCTCAACTTAGCTTTCGGAGGTAAAATTGTTTGGAGACAAATAACTAGTCTTCCTGCTTGGTGGAAAAGGGTTCTGGAAATTAAATATTTAAATTTTCCAAGGCAACAACTCCTCGATCAAGACATCCCCAACAGGGACTCCACCAAAATTTGGCGCTTATGCAAAAAAGCAATTCCTATAATTACCCAAAATACCTCCAAAATTCCTAAGGGAGGAGCAAGCACCAACATTGGAGCGGACAAAATCATGGGACAACAACCCATCAATACGCAAGCAGGAGTCAACCCCATCCTCTCCTTTTTTGAAAGAGCTGGTATACACCATTTGGACCAGATCTCTCAGTGGGATCCTTCAACCCTTCTATGGTCTAGATGGTCCTTCCCTATTATACCCAATAATCTCAAAATCAGTGTGTCAGCCCTTCAGTCCCACTTGCATAGCATAGCCCCTGTAAAAAAAAATGAGTTAGATGGATTCAGATGGGACCCTTCTGGATCTCTATATACCATTAAGGCTGCTCACCAATCCCTCTGCAGCAGCAATCATCCGATGCCAATCTGGAATCATTGGAAGGCTGTTTGGAAGTCTGAGGCCCTTTCAAAAATCAAATTTTTTATATGGACCCTTTCTTAAAGGCAAGACTCTTACCGCCAAAAATCTTCAAAGGCGTGGTATTATTGGCCCTTTTCGCTGTCCCAATTGTTTGGCTGCTAAGGAAACCATCCACCACCTTTTTATTGACTGCCCCTATGCTACTGAATGTTGGGGAAACTTGTCTCAGAATAACCAGATTCCGTGGACCAGCCAAATAACCATAGGGAAAATTTTGTACAAATGGAAAAAGAATTTCCCCTAGCAGCGAAAGAAGAACAACATAGTGAAGAGGGTTTGGGACCTTCTTCCTTATACCATGTTATGGAGTATTTGGCTGGCTCGCAATCGAAAAGTTTTTAAAGACAAAGGATTGAATACTAGAAACCTTTGCAGCAAAGCAAGGGGCCTCGCCCTTGAAACCATATCAGCCAAAAATCAGAGGGGTATAGACATCACAGAGCTCAGTGTGGAAGAACAAAGTTTCATTGGTCACTTGTTAGACAATAACAACAGTAGGCACATAGGTAGCATAGCTAGCAACAGGCAAAACATTGTCCCTCAGAACTGGAAAATAAGACTCAAAGAAAATGAGTTTGTTGCTTGGATCCAAAATTCCAAAAGGTACAATCTTTTTTTTTACGGAGCTTCAAAGTCGAATCCAGGGGCTGCAAGGGCTGGAGGAGTGATCCTTGATGCAAATGGAGAAATAGTTTTATCATATGAATGGGGCTAAGTTGCAGGAAACGCGGGGGGGGGTGAGTTTCCGGCCGAAAACGGAAACGAAACTCGTTTCCCCGTACGGTACGACCGTGAAACGCGTTTCCGGCCGTACCACCTCGTTTCCCGAGCCGGAAACGAAGGTGGTACGGCCGGAAACGCGTTTTCACGGCGTACAGCGTGCGTTCAAAAAAAAACGACTTTCTTTTAATTTTTTTTTTATTTTATTTGTTTTCTAATATTTCTTAGGGTTTAGGGTTTATTCTAGAAGCCTCTATGAAGTTATAAAAGAGAAGTTTGTCTCATTCTCTCATCACACTATTCAGCAAGTCGTTTCTCTTGGAGACTGGCAGTTGTTTCAGGCTTTCAGCTAGGGTGTTTTGAGCATTGAGCATCAGCAAAGTGGATTTCAGCAGCAGGAGAAAGAGATTTCAGCGGCAAGAGAAAGAGATTTCAGCAGCAGCAGATTTGGCTCAGCGACAGCCATATTTCTCTTCTCTTTTTTGGCATTTTGGAATAGTTTTAGCCACACAAAATTAATTTGGGTAAGCCACATTCATTTTGTGGCTTTTTTCTTACTATTTCTTCAATTTTTCTAGGGTTTATGCAACCAGAAATATGAAATACGTTTTTTATTTATTTTTGCAGCAGATTTGGCTCAGCTACAGCCATATTTCTCCTCTTTTCTGGCATTTTAGGGTAGTTTCAGCCACAAAGAATTAGTTTGGGTAAGCCACATTCATTTTATGGCTTTTTTCTTACTATTTCTTGAATTTTTCTAGGGTTTATGCAGCCAGAAATATGAAATACGTTTTTTATTTATTTTTGCAGCAGATTTGGCTCAGCTACAGCCATATTCCTCTTTTCTGGCATTTTAGGGTAGTTTCAGCCACAAAGAATTAATTTGGGTAAGCCACATTCATTTTATGGCTTTTTTCTTACTATTTCTTGAATTTTTCTAGGGTTTATGCAACCAGAAATATGAAATACGTTTTTTATTTATAGATCTGTTTTTTAAATTTATTTTTGCAGCAATGGCTTCCAGCCAAAGTGCAGCTGCAAGTTCAAACCCTAGGGCCAACCCAAGGGCTGATATTATCCCCTTTGGAGGCATGTGACAAAGCTTGAAAGATGTGGAGGTGGTGGCTCATGGGAATGGCGATGCAATCTTTGCAATAATACGTACAAGGGCTCCTACCCAAGAGTGAGGGCACATCTATTGCATGGAGGAGGACAGGGGATTTCAGGTTGCACAAAAACAGCAGATCCATTGGTAAGGAGGGCATATCAAAGAGAGCAAGATGAGGCGGATGGTAATAAGAGAAGGCATGATGAGCTGAGTCAAACTCCATCTAACATTGAGCCAAGGATTGTAGTTGAAGCAAGAAAGAGGAGAGCTGGTCACACTGAACAACATGAACAACCAGCACCCAAAAATACCAAAGGCCCAAGGGCATCCCCTTCAGTTCAGGATAGCAAAATTGCTAGATTGGTGAATGTGCAAGCAAGAGAAGAAACTGATTCCAGAGTGGCTAGGTGCATTTATGCATGTAGTATCCCATTCAATGTTGTTCGCTCTCCTTACTGGCAAGATATGATAAGGGCAGTTAACAAAGCTCCTCAAGGGTACAAGGGGCCCAACTATGAGAAAGTCAGAACCCAGCTTCTCAAA